>NW_026844589.1:3471679-3501679 GCF_025583915.1 Anolis sagrei ordinatus | reverse complement strand
AATCTTGGAATCTTGTCCAACCCTCTAAGAGATAGATTGGTTAGATAGTTGGATAGATGGTTAGAAAGAAAGAAAGAAAGAAAGAAAGAAAGAAAGAAAGAAAGAAAGAAAGAAAGAAAGAAAGATAGATATGTCAATAGTGGGATCCTAGAATCCGGTCCACTCCCTTAAGAGATGAATGGATAGAATCCTAGAGCTGGAAGAGAGCCCAAAGGTTATCCAGTCCAATCCTCTATGAGATAAAATGGATGGATAAATAGATAGGTAGGTAGATAAATAGATAGGTCAATGGTGGAATCCCAGAATTTGGTCATATCCCCTAAGAGATGATAGATGGATTGATGGATAGAATCCTAAAGCTGAAAGAGACCCCGGGTTATCCAATCCAACCCTCTACAAGATGGATTGATTGGATGGATTGCTAGATAGATAGTTCAATGGTGGAATCCTAGAATCTCGTCCAATCCCCTAAGAGATGATAGATGGATGGATGGATAGAATCCTAGAGCTGGAGAAGATCCCAAGGGTTATGCAGTCCCATCCTCTAAGAGATAGAATGGATGGATGGATTGATAGGTTAATGGTGGAATCCTGGAATCTTGTCCAACCCTCTAAGAGATAAGATTGGTTAGATAGTAGGATAGATGGTTCGATAGATAGATAGATAGATAGATAGATAGATAGATAGGTAGGTAGGTCGGTCGGTCGGTCAATGGTGGAATCCTAGAATCTGGTCCACTCCCTTAAGAGATGATAGATGGATGGATGGATAGAATCCTAGAGCTGGAAAAGATCCCAAGGGTTATGCAGTCCAGTGCTCTAAGAGATAGAATGATGGATGGATGGATGGATGGATGGATGGATGGATGATGGATGGATGGATGGATGGATGGATGGATGGATGGATGGATGGATGGATAGATAGATAGATAGACAGATAGATAGATGGGTAGGTAGGTAGGTAGATTGGTAGGTCAGTGGTGGAATCCTAGAATCTAGTCCAATCACCTAAGAGCCAGTTTACCAGTTGTTAGGATTTCTGGGAGTTGAAGGCCAAAACATCTGGAGACCCACAGGTTGAGAACCACTGATCTAAGAGAGAGATTGGGTGGATGGATGGACAGATAGGTAGGTAGAATGCTAGACTTCTCTAGATCTATCTGGTCAAATCCTTTAAGAGATAGATATGTATTTAGATGGAACCCTAGAGTTGGAAGAGGCCCCAAAGGCCATCCAGTCTGAACCTGATTCTGCTGTAGATGATGACACAATTCGATCCCTCCCAGAAGATGGTCATCCGGCCTCATGGAATAAAGGGAGCCTAGAGTTGGAAGGGAACCTCAAAGGCGATCTAGTCCAAACCCCGTTCTGCCGTGGAGGAAGACACAATTCGATCCCTCCTGACAGATAGCCACCCAGCTCCATGGGAGTCTAGAGTTGGAAGGGAACCCCAAAGACGATCTAGTCCAAACCCCATTCTGCCGTAGAGGAAGACACAATTCGATCCCTCCTGACAGATAGCCACCCAGCCCCATGGAATAAAGGGAGCCTAGAGTTGAAAGGGAACCCCAAAGGCCATCCAGTCCAAACCCCGTTCTGCTGTAGAGGAAGACACAATTCGATCCCTCCCAACAGATGACCATCCAGCTCCATGTAATAAAGGGAGCCTAGAGTTGGAAGGGCCATCTAGTCCAAACCCCATTCTGCTATAGAGGTAGACACAATTCGATCCCTCCCGACAAATGGCCACCTGGCCTCATGGAATAAAGGCCATCGAGTCCGAACCCCGTTCTGCCGTAGAGGAAGAACGATTCGATCCCTCCCGACAGATAGCCACCCAGCTTCATGGAATAAAGACAGCCTAGAGTTGGAAGGGAACCCCAAAGGCGATCTAGTCCAAACCCCATTCTGCCATAGAAGTAGACACAATTCGATGCCTCCCAGCAAATGGCCACCCAGCCTCATGGGATAAAGGCCATCCAGTCCGAACCCCGTTCTGCTGTAGAGGAAGACACAATTCGATCCCTCCCGACAGATAGCCACCCAGCTCCATGGAATAAAGGCAGCCTAGAGTTGGAAGGGAACCCCAAAGGCCATCCAGTCTGACCCCCTTCTGTGATGAATGAAGACACCATCTAAGCCCTCCTGACAGAGGAGGAGACCCTGCCACACATAATCCATGGTTGAATGGCTCTTACGCTGGGAAATGTCATTCTGGGGGCGGATGTCTTAACTGGGAGGGCAGTGTCCCTCTCGGCTCCCGCCCCCAAAGAGCGCTGTGCCCCGAATAGCCCTGCGAGGCAGGCAGGCTTGCTTCCTTCCTTCCTCGGCTTCCTCTCGGTCCCACCTGGAGTTCGAGCAAATGCCACATCCTTCCTCTCTTGGAGCGGAATGCGGACCCCCTCCCCCCTTTAAAAACCGACCCCCGAATTTCCACTCTGGAGGACCCCTTTGCGGGTGATAAATGCGTCCCAGGGCCAATTAGCGAGATATATGGCATCACGGAGGGCCCGGGCTCTCTCTCTCTCTCTCTCTCTCTCTCTTTCCCTTTCCTCTCCGATGATGTTTCCCATTATGTAACCTTGGTCCCGGGCCGGGCGCCAGGCCCCAAATGAAAAAGAGACTCTGGCTTGGCACCGCTTCTATTTTCCTATCCTTTTCGGGGTCAGCGCAGTGTCATACAGCTGCAGAGGAGAAAGCTCCGGGGGATTAGGGCCGGGACGGGAGCCAAGGCAGCCCAGGGACCCGGGTTCAAGTACCAGCTGAAAGCAATAAAGGGAAGGGGAGGCCGGCTCCTCGCCTTCAGCCACGCTGGACTGCCTCCGAGGCTGGTTTTTATGGGGGAAAGCAAGGGCTGGGGGTTCTTTCTAGGGGGGGATTCAGAGGGGACGGGCCTGCAGGCACACAGGGTCGCATTGGGGGACCGAGCGCACCTTTTCGGGGTGTAAAAAGAGATTTTTATCCCATTTAGGGCGCAGGGAGAGTCCCAAAAGTCAAGCAAATACTCCTGCTTTGAGGTCAAAACGTACCTTTTTGGGGCAAGGCAGAAACGGCAAGTAAAAGGGAAGCAAATGGGAATAATACCAGCCTTTTTGGGGACAGGGAGCACCCCAAAAGCCAGGCAAACTCTTCTGCTTAGGGGTCCAAACATACCTTTTTGGGGAAGCAAGAAATGGTGACTAAAAGGGAAGTAAATAGGAATACTGCCAGTCTTTTTGGGGAACAGAGAGCATCCCAAAAGCCAGGCAAACTCTCCTGCTTAGGGGTCAAAACGTACCTTTTTGGGGAAGCAAGAAACGGCGACTAAAACAGAAGCAAATAGGAATATTGCCAGCCTTTTTGGGGAACAGGGAGTGCCCCCAAAGCCAGGCAAACACTCCTGCTTTGGGATCAAAACATATCTTTTGGGGAAGCAAGAAACGGCGAGTAAAAGGGAAGTAAATAGGAATATCGCCATACTTTTTGGAGAAGGAAGAAACGGCGACTAAAACAGAAGCAAATAGGAATATTGCCAGCCTTTTTGGGGAACAGGGAGCGCCCCAAAAGCCAGGCAAACACTCCTGCTTTGGGGTCAAAATGTACCTTTTTGGGGAAGCAATTAAGGGCGAGTAAAAGGGAAGCAAATAGGAATATTGCCAGCCTTTTTGGGGAACAGGGAGCACCCCAAAAGCCAGGCAAACACTCCTGCTTTGGGGTCGAAACATACCTTTTCGGGAAAGGCAGAAATTGTGAGTAAAAGGGAAGCAAATAGGAATAATAGCAGCCTTTTTGGGGAACAGGGAGCACCCCAAAAGCCAGGCAAACTCTCCTGCTTTAGGGTCAAAACGTATCTTTTGGGGCAAGGCAAAAGCAGTGAGTAAAAGGGAAGTAAATAGGAATATCACCAGCCTTTTTGGGGAACAAGAAGAACTCCAAAAGCCAGGCAAACACTCCTGCTTTGAGGTCCAAAGATATCTTTTGGGGCAAGGCAGAAACGGTTAATAAAAGGGAAGCAAATAGGAATATCACCAGCCATTTTGGGGAACAAGGAGAACCCCGAACATCAGGTAAACACTCCTGCTTTGGGGTCCAAACATATCTTTTGGGGCAAGGCAGAAATGGCGGATAAAAGGGAAGCAAATAGGAATATTGTCAGGTTTTTTTGGGGGAAAAGGAGAGTCCCAGTTTCCCTGCTTTGGGGTCCTCGAGCTGTCCCTAAATTTGGGGTACAAAACATACCTTTTTGGGGAAGTAATGACAGTGGAAAAGAGGGGAAAGGATGTTTACTTCCCGTATGTTTTGGGAAGGAGACCCCCGAAAGCTCCGCACGCTTTCCTCATTCGGGGAAATGTTTGGACACCCACAAATGAGAATCCGAAGGACGATCTCCATCCTTTTTGGGGAACGAGGAGAGACCCCCAAAAGCCAGGCATACACTCCTGCTTTGGGGTCTTGCAGCAGTCCGTAGATTTTGCAAGATTTTTAGGAGGGGGGAAAAGGAATGACAATCGAAAGGTAGTTTCAAAAGGAGTATCTCCATCTGAACTCCAAACTGGGGGGTGGAAGGGGGGCTGCATCTCTGTTTATTTTCAAGCTGGTAGCCTGGTTCCCATTACATCACGTTGGGGGACGCTGGGACCCCCTTAAAGCTCCCCTCCTTCTCCGGCATCCAGTGTTTCTGGCAGCCAGGGTGGTTGGAAGATTTTGGGGAGGGGGGAACGGGAAGGGAGAAGCACCCCCAGCCCCTGGGCAAGCCGTTTGAGGGTCCGTTCTGTCGGTGGGCTGCTCCGTGATTAATGGCCGCTCCTTCCGCGAGGGTCCCAGGACACTCCTGAAAGCAAGATGTTTCCTCTCTCACCCCCCCCCCAGAAAACCCCCGACTCTGGCAAATAAATGGGTCCACCTGGAGCCCCCCTTTTGGGGGGACCCTTCATGCCTTTACACCTCTCAGAAGAATGGAGAGGCCCCTACCTAGGCCTACCTTTGCTCAAAGCAAGACGTTGCATGTTTCCAGCACGCATTTTGTGTCACTCTCTTGGCCAACTCTCTGTCTTGCTCGGGTTCTGGAAAACTACAAATCCCACTCATCCCTTCCTTTTCTTTTCTTTTTTGGCTCTTTTGTGTCATTTGCTATCTCTCCACTCTCCTAGTCATCTTTTGGGTGGGTTTTGGAGGTCTTCATTGGTATCTTACTGTTACTACTATTACTACTACTACTACTACTACTACTAATAATAATAATAATAATAATAAATAGCCTTGCATTTATCTTTGCAGCCTCCTTGGTGGTGACTAAGAATGGGATGAATCCCGAAAGGAGACGGTTCTCCTTCAAACTCAATAGGGAGAAGTCTTTGTTGGGGTCTTACTATTATTATTATTAGTAGTAGTAGTAGTAATAATAATAATAATAATAATAATAATAATAATAGCATTGCTTTTATCTTGGGATGAATCTCAAAAAGAGACAGTTCTCCTCCAGACTCAATAGGGAGAAGTCTTTGTTGGGGTCTACTATTATTATTATTAGTAGTAGTAATAATAATAATAGTAAATAGACTTGCATTTATCTTCGCAGTCTCCTTGGGGGCTACTAAGAATGGGATGAATCCCAAAAGGAGACAGTTCTCCTTCAGACTCAATAGGGAGAAGTCTTTGTTGGGGTCTTACTATTATTATTATTAGTAGTAGTAGTAGTAATAATAATAGCCTTGCATTTATCTTTGCAGCCTCCTTGGTGGTGACTAAGAATGGGATGAATCCGAAAGGAGACGGTTCTCCTTCAGACTCAATAGGGAGAAGTCTTTGTTGGGGTCTTACTTATATTATTATTATTATTAGTAGTAGTAGTAGTAGTAGTAGTAGTAATAATAATAATAATAATAATAATAATAGCATTGCTTTTATCTTGGGATGAATCCCGAATGGAGACGGTTCTTTAGACTCAAGAGGGAGAAGTCTTTGTTGGGGTCTTACTATTATTATTATTATTATTGTTAGTAGTAGTAGTAGTAATAATAGCCTTGCATTTATCTTCGCAGCCTCCTTGGTGGTGACTAAGAATTCTCCCTCAGACTCAATAGGGAGAAGTCTTTGTTGGGGTCTTACTATTATTATTATTATTAGTAGTAGTAGTAGTAGTAGTAGTAATAATAATAATAATAATAATAGCATTGCTTTTATCTTGGGATGTATCTCAAAAAGAGACGATTCTCCTCCAGACTCAAGAGGGAGAAGTCTTTGTTGGGGTCAACTATTATTATTATTATTATTAGTAGTAGTAGTAGTAGTAGTAATAATAGTAAATAGACCTGCATTTATCTTCGCAGGCTCCTTGGGAGCTACTAAGAATGGGATGAATCCCAAAAGGAGACGGTTCTCCTTCAGACTCAATAGGGAGAAGTCTTTGTTGGGGTCTTACTATTAGTAGTAGTAGTAGTAGTAATAATAATAATAATAATAATAATAATAGCATTGCTTTCATCTTGGGATGAATCTCAAAAGGGGATGGTTCTCCTCTAGACTCAAGAGGGAGAAGTCTTTGTTGGGGTCTTACTATTCTTATTAGTAGTTGTAGTAGTTGTAGTAGTAATAATAATAATAATAGCAGCCTTGCATTTATCTTCGCAGCCTCCTTGGGGGTGACTAAGAATGGGATGAATCCCGAAAGGAGACGGTTCTCCTTCAGACTCAATAGGGAAAAGTTTTTGTTGGGGTCTTACTATTATTATTATTATTAGTAGTAGTAGTAGTAGTAGTAGTAATAACAATAATAATAATAATAATAATAATAATAATAATAATAATAATAATAATATAGTAATAATAGCATTGCTTTTATCTTGGGATGGATCTCAAAAGGAGATGGTTCTCCTCCAGACTCAAGAGGTAGAGGTCTTTGTTGGGTTCTTACTATGAGTATCATTATTATTATTACTACTATTATTATATAGGATATATTTTATTATATTGTATATAATATATAATTATATATTATATCAAGTTATATAATATATAATTATATATTATATCAGGTTGTGGGGAGAGGTGTGAGGAGAAAGAATTATATATTATATACAATATAATATTATAGATACGATATAATGGATTGAAGTGCTGAGCTGCTGAACTTGCTAACCGAAAGGTCACAGGTTCGAATGCGGGGAGCGGCGTGAGCTCCCGCTGTTAGCCCCAGCTTCTGCCAACCTAGCAGTTCGAAAACATGCAAAGTGAGTAGATTAATAGGTACCTCTCCGGCAGAAAGGTAACAGCGCTCCATGCAGTCATGCCAGTGGCCACATGACCTTGGAGGTGTCTATGGACAACGCCGGCTCTTCAGCTTAGCACCAACACCCAGAGTCGGACACAACAGGACTTAATGTCAGGGGAAAACCTTTACCTTTACGACTAATAATAAAATAATTTTTATTTATATACCATATCATGAGGAGAGGTGGGCAAGAAATAAAATTTATTTATTTTTATTATATTATATTATATTATTAGTATTATATTATTATTATTATTAAAATACTATATTTTTGGGTTGTTGTAGGTTTTTTCGGGCTATATGGCCATGTTGTAGAGGCATTCTCTCCTGACGTTTGGCCTGCATTTATGGCAAGTGTCCTCACAACCTCTGAGGATGCTTGCCATAGATGCAGGCGAAATGTCAGGAGAGAATGCCTCTAGACCATGGCCATACAGCCCGAAAAAACCTACAACAACCCATTGATTCCGGCCATGAAAGCCTTTGACAATACATTACTATATTTTTATTATTCTATTGGACTTGGAGGTCCATCTTCCTTGAGGTTCTAGTGTCCAACCACAGGCTTTCTTGGAGGATAGTTGTAGGTTTTTCGGGCTGCATGGCCATGTTCTAGAAGCACAACCTCTGTGGATGCTTGCCACAGATGCAGACAAAATGTCAGGAGAGAATTTATTTATTTATTTATTTACGCTATTTGTATACCGCATTTATCAGCCGTGCCCGGCGACTCAATGCGGTTTACAGTAAAAGTTGTGCACACTAACAATGTAAAGACAAACATAAACAAACGACACACATATAAACATCAACGCCTCACATAAAATCAGATTCCGTTCTCACATTCCATTGCCATTCCTTGTTCAGTTATGCCATCTTCCTGGATTTAATTGCAATTGCACAGCTATCCGAACGCCTGCTCAAAGAGCCACGTCTTAACCCTCCTCCGAAACACCAGCAACGAAGGGGCCTGCCTGATGTCCGCTGGTAGGGCATTCCATAGCCGAGGGGCCACCACCGAGAAGGCCCTGTCTCTCGTCCCCGCCAACCGCGCTTGTGATGCCGGCGGGACCGAGAGCAGGGCCTCCCCGGACGATCTTAACGTCCTCGCCGGTTCATAGGTGGAGATGCGTTCGGAGAGGTAAGTGGGGCCGGAACCGTTTAGGGCTTTAAAGGCTAAAGCCAGCACCTTGAATTGTGCCCTCTAGAATGCTTCTAGAGCATGGCCACACAGCCTGAAAAACCTACAACAGCCCAGTGATTCTGGCCATACTTCTTGGAGGACTTGGCCAACCCATTGCTTGCATAAGGCTTTGAATAGGGTCTGGGAGGAACCCCAGAGGTCATCTAGACTGACCCCCAAAATGCATTGTAGGGAGCTAGAGCGCCTAAGGGTGTGTCCGTGTCTCTTCCAGGGTTTCGGTGGACGTCTGGGCCACGCTGGCGGACTTTTGCAACCTCCTGACGGCGGTCAACCAGTCGGAAGTGTCCCTCTACAAAGACCCCGACGAAGACCTCTCCCTCCTGAGCCTGGAGGAGGACCGCCTCCTTTCGGGCTTCGTCCCGCTCTTGGTGGCCCCGCAGGAGCCCTGCTACGTGGAGAAGGCCGCGGACAAGGTCGGGACCGGGCCACGGCACCCCCCTCTCCTCTTTTCCCTCCTCTGCCCCACTCCCTCCTGCCTTCTCCTTCTTCCCCCCACTCTTTGCTCTTCTTGGGAAGCGTTTTCTGAACAAGCGGAACACGATTAAGTCATCCAGAGAAAGAGAGAAGGGTGTTAAGGGAAAATATCGACCTTTTAGCCGCTGTCATGAAACCCCCCCCCCCCCACTTCCTTTCTCTCTCTCTCTCTTTTTCGCTGGCAGGCCGCAGATACATCCGCGCCGCTCATTTCCTCCTCCCTCCGTTGTTTAAAAGGCCCCAGATTGCCTTTTTGGCAGAGAGCCCCTCGTGCCGCTGCTGCTCGGCTGCCTTCTCTCGCAGGCGCCAAACGGATCGCATCGGCGCTTCCTTGGACGCGGCACTCGAACCCAGGACACGCTCCAAGCACCCTCTCCCAGAATGCCTCTCAATACACTCCTTATTTATTTATTTATTTCTGGCCTTGGCGGACTTTTCAGTTCCATGCCACCGTCCCAGGTGAAAGCCCCCCCCCCCTTAAATAATAATAACAACAAAAACAATAACAACAAGACAAAATCGTAGTTAGTGGGGAAGGAGGGCCAGGCCTGGGCAATGCATGGCTGCAAGTCAGAGCTGGCAAACCTTGCCTAGACAATATTAGTATTTAGTATTTATTTATTTATTTATTTATTTTTATTTACTTTATTTGTATACCGCTCTTCTCAGCCCTTAGGCGACTCAGAGCGGTTTACAACAGTTTAGGTATACACAATACAAAATCATTGAGTATTTTAAAAGCAATAGCATCACAAATCAATAAACATCAATATCAATACATCACTACATCAGTATAACAAATCTATCAAGTCTCATCAATGAAATCAGAATCCAAACTCGTTATCCGATATTCCGTGTTCCGATAGTCAGTCAATCAGTCACACTGCCTAGTCGAATGCCTGTTCAAACATCCAGGTCTTTACTTTCCTCCGGAATGCCAGCAAGGAGGGGGTCAATCTAATATCTGCAGGAAGGGCGTTCCACAGCCGAGGGGCCACCACTGAGAAGGCCCTGTCTCTCGTCCCTGCCAGGCGTGCTTGTGAAGCCAGCGGGATCAAGAGCAGGGCCTCCCCAGACAATCTTAATGTCCTACCTGGTTCATAGGAGGAGACACGTATATATTTGTATTATTATTATTACTACTACTACTAGAGCTGACAAGCCTGGCCTAGATATATTATTGTTATCATCATCATCATCATCATCAGAGCTGGCAAACCTGGCCTAGACATTTATTATTATTATTATTATTATTATTATTATTATTATTAGAGCTGACAAACCTGATTTAGATTTATTATTAGTATTATTATTAGTACCATTATTATTATTATTATTATCATAATCAGAGCTGGCAAACCTGGCCTAGACAGTATTATTATTATTATTATTATTATTATTATTATTATTATGAGAGCTGACAAACCTGACTTAGATTTATTATTACTATTATTATTAGTATCATTATTATTATCATCATCAGAGCTGGCAAACCTGACCTAGATTTATTATTATTATTATTATTAGAACTGACAAACCTGACTTGGATTTATTATTAGTATTATTATTAGTATCATTATTATTATTATTATCATCATCAGAGCTGGCAAACCTGGCCTAGATATATTATTATTATTATTAGAGCTGACAAACCTGACTTAGATTTATTATTAGTATTATTATTATTATTATTATTATTATTATTATTATTATTATCCTCATCAGAGCTGACAAGCCTGGCCTAGATATATTATTGTTATCATCATCATCATCATCATCATCATCATCAGAACTGGTAAACCAGGCCTAGATTATTTATTATTATTATTATCATCATTATTATTAGAGCTGACAAATCTGACTTAGATTTATTATTAGTGTCATTATTATTATCATCATCAGAGCTGACAAGCCTGACCTAGATTTATTATTATTATTATTATTATTATTATTATTATTATTATTATTATTATTAGGGCTGGCAAACCTGTCCTAGATTTATTTTTAATATCATTATTGTTATCATCATCAGAGCTGACAAGCCTGGACTAGATTTATTATTATTATTATTATTATTATTATTATTATTATTATTATTATTTGCCGGGTGTATTTTGGAAGGGGGCCTGGGGTCCGAAAGGGTTAACGCTCCTTGCACCAAAGTGGGGTCCCTTTTTTCCCATGGTCCTGAAACCCAAAGCCTCGCACATGTTCATTTTCTTTTTAAGGCCTTTACAATAGCTCCCCCTCCCCAAAAAAAGCCAGGACCCCCCACTTTCCCCCGGGAGCCCCTCCAAACATCCAGAAACATACCGCCTGCCTGCAGCGGAGAAGTCTGTTTTCCTCATTTGTGGGTCCGGCGCTGGCCGTCGCTCTTCACCTGCACCAAACCGGGGCCTCTTTCACTTGCTTTGGGGGTCCCCCCCCATCCCCAAAGCCCCCTTTCCCCAAAGCTTTGGGCATTTGGGGCTCCCCCAAGGCGCAGGATTCGCTCCCCTCCTTTATCTGGCTTATTTATTTCGGGTTGGTAGGGAATCCCGAAGACCATCCAGTCCGAACCCCTTTCTACTATAGAGGAAGACACAATTCGATCCCTCTCAGCAGATGGCCATCCAGCCTCATGGAATAAAAGGATCCTAGAGTTGGAAGGGAACCCCAAAGGCCATCCAGTCTGAACCACATTCTGCCTTGCAAGAAGACACAAATCGATCCCTACCAACAGATGGCCATCTGGCCTCATAGAATAAAAGGATCCTAGAGTTGGAAGGGAACCCCAAAGGCCATCCAGTCTGAACCACATTCTGCCTTGCAGGAAGACACAAATCGATCCCTACCAACAGATGGCCATCTGGCCTCATAGAATAAAAGGATCCTAGAGTTGGAAGGGAACCCCAAAGGCTGTCCAGTCCTCTACTGTAGAGGATGACACAATTCGATTCCTCCAGGCAGATGGGCATCCGGTCTCATGGAATAAAGGGTTCCTAGAGTTGGAAGGGAACCCCAAAGGCCATTCAGTCTGTACTCTATCCTGTCATAGAGGAAGACACAATTCGATCCCTCCCAGCAGGTGGCCATCCAGCCTCATGGAGTAGAAGGATCCTAGTGTTGGAAGGGAACCCTAAAGGCCATTCAGTCTGCACTCTGTCCTGTCATAGAGGAAGACACAGTTCGATCCCTCCCAATAGATGGACATCCAGCCTCATGGAATAAAAGGATCGTAGAGTTGGACGGGAATCCCAAAGGCCATCCAGTCCGAACCCCATTCTGCCGTAGAGGATGACACAATTCAATCCCTCCCAGCAGATCAGGATCCTAGAGTTGGAAGGGAACCCTAAAGGCCATTCAGTCTGTACTCTATCCTGTCATAGAGGAAGACACAATTCGATCCCTCCCAGCAGGTGGCCATCCAGCTTCATGGAATAAAAGCATCCTAGTGTTGGACGGGAACCCCAAAGGCCATCCAGTCCGAACCCCATTCTGCCGTAGAGGATGACACAATTCAATCCCTCCCGGCAGATGGCCATCCAGCCTCATGGAATAAAAGGAACCTAGAGTTGGAAGGAAACCCCAAAGGCCATCCAGTCCGAACCCCATTCTGCCGTAGAGGAAGACACAATTTGATCCCACCCAGCAGATGGCCATCCAGCCTCATGGAATAGAAGGATCCTAGTGTTGGAAGGCAACTCTAAAGGCCATCCAGTCTGCACTCTATCCTGTCATAGAAGAAGGCACAATTCGATCTCTCCCAGCAGATGGCCATCCAGCCGCATGGAATAAAAGGATCCTAGAGTTGGAAGGGAACCCCAAAGGCCATCCAGTCCAAACCCCAGTCTGCCACAGAGAAAGGCACGATTCAATCCCTCCCGGCAGATCACGGAATAACGAGACCCTAGTGTTGGAAGGAAACCCCAGAGGCCATCCAGTCCAAACCCCATTCTGCTGTAGAGGAAGACACAATTTGATCCCTCCCGGCAGATGGCCATCCAGCCTCGTGGAATAAAAGCATCCTAGAGTTGGACGGGAACCCCAAAGGCCATCCAGTCCAAACCCCATTCTGCCACAGAGGAAGGCACAATTTGATCCGTCCCGACAGATGGCCATCCAGCCTCATGGCTAATAATAATAAATAATAATTACATTTGGATTTAATCTGAATGGTTTTTAATACTAATGACATTTAATAGTGTTTTAATGCCTGTAGATATGTCTTGTCAAGCCACTCTGAGCCTCCTGCAGGAGAGATAAAGTGGGGCATAATATAAATATAGGAATAAAAAAATATTAATTAATTATTAGGAATAATAAATTATTAATTTTTATTTTTACATTATTTTAAAATTATTTTTATTTTTCAAAATAAATAAATAATAGTAATAATAGTAGTAATGATTATTAAGAGATAAAGTGGGATATAATATAAATATAGGAATAAAAAATATTAATTATTAGGAATAATAAATTATTAATTTTTATTTTTAAATAATTTTTACATTTTTTTAATTTGTCAAAATAAATAAATAATAGTAATAATAGTAGTAATGACTATTAATGGGCCTCCCCCTTTGCTTTGGTTTCCAAACCATTCTTTTCCCGGGGGGGGGGCTTGCTGAAATCTTTCCCCCCTCCAAGGCTCCCTCTCCCAGGTGTTTGGACTGCATCTCCCATCCTCCCCGGGCGCCAATTAGGTGGAACGCATCGGAACGCAAGGAAGCGGCAGGAGCTTGTCTTCAGCCTCTTTGCCTCGGAGGGAGAGAGGAGAGAGGTGTCTCTGGGCTGAGCAAAGCCATAAATCTGGCTTTTTTTCGGTTTGGGGGGTACAACAACGTCTCGCACCTGACAGCCAGGGGTTTTTTTATTGCAAAGGGGGGGTCCGCAAGCGGTAATGGATGTCCGCTGGAGCCGGGGCCGGCTGCCAGCGTGGGTTGGCTGCGCTCCAGGCCTGCCGTCATTTTCGGGGCGCCAGGTGCGAAGGGGTTGCTGTCGGGTCTTGTTCCCAAGCGCCTCTCTCTTTGCCCCCCAGGAGGGAAAGCAGGAAGGAAGCAGCTGCGCAGGTAGAGGAGAGGAGGAAGAGAGGAAGACGGCCCAGCAGCCACCTTTGGGGCGAGGTCACCGGCCGGCAAAGATGGCTGCTGCCGGGGAGCAGAGGGGACCCCTTCGTCCAAGACCAGGCCCTTAACAGAAGGCCAACACATGGGGGTCCCACCTTCAGATCAAGCCGAGTCTATGCAGATATATGGGGGGACCCCTTAATAGAAGGGCAGATATATATGAATCCCCTTAATAGAAGGCAGATATATTGGGACCCGCTTAATAGAAGGGCAGATATATAGGGAACCCCTTAATAGAAAGGTAGATATATAGGGACCTCTTTAATAGAAGGGCAGATATAGAAGGACTCTCTTAATAGAAGGGCAGATATATAGGGACCCCTTTACTAGAAGGGCAGATATATAGGGATTAACTTAATAGAAGGGCAGACATATAGGGACCCCCTTAATAGAAGGGCAGATATATACAGACCCCCTTAATAGAAAGGTAGATAATATATAGGGAACCCCTTAATAGAAGGGCAGATATATACAGACCCCCTTAATAGAAAGGTAGATAATATATAGGGAACCCCTTAATAGAAGGGCATATATATAGTGATCCCCTTAATAGAAGGGCAGATATATTGGGATCCCCTTAATAGAAGGGTGATATATAGGGACCCCCTTACTAGAAGGGCAGATATATTGGGACCTCCTTAATAGAAGAGCAGATATATTGGGACCCCTTCAATAAAAGGGCAGATTTATAGGCACCCCTTTAATAAAAGGGCAGATATATAAGGACCCCCTTAATAGAAGGGCAGATATATTGGGACCACCTTAATAGAAGGGCAGATATATAGAGACCCCTTTAATAGAAGGGCAGATATATAGGAACCTCCCTAATAGAAGGGCAGATATATAGGGACACCCTTAATAGAAGGGCAGATATGTGGGGACTCCCTTAATGGAAGGGCAGATATATAGGGGCCTCCTTAATAGAAGGGCAGATATATTGGGACCACCTTAATAGAAGGGCAGATATATAGAGACCCCTTTAATAGAAGGGCAGATATATTGGGACCACCTTAATAGAAGGGCAGATATATAGGAACCTCCCTAATAGAAGGGCAGATATATAGGGATACCCTTAATAGAAGGGCAGATATGTGGGGACTCCCTTAATAGAAGGGCAGATATATAGGGGCCTCCTTAATAGAAGGGCAGATATATAGGGACCTCCTTAAAAGAAGGGCAGATATATAGGGATCCCCTTGATAGAAGACAGATATATAGGGACCCCTTAATAAAGGACTTTTATATATGAGGACCCCCTTAATAAAAGAGCAGATATATTAGTATCCCCTTAATAGAAAGGCATATATATAGGGACTGCCTTAATAGGAGGACAGATATATAGAAACCTCCCTAATAGAAGGGCAGATATATACGGACCCCTTTAATAGAAAGGTAGATATATAGGGACCCCCATAATAGAAGGGCAGATATATAGGGACCCCCTTAATAGAAGGGCACATATATGGACCCGCTTAATAGAAGGGCAGCTATAGGGACCCCCTTACTAGAAGGGCAGGTATATTGGGATCCTCTTGATGGGAGTTGCAGTCCAGCCACCCTGGAGGAGCGTCCCTTCCTCGCCCTGCATTGCCCAAGGCGATGGGAGCTGCAGTCAAAAATTTCACCTTGGAAAGGATCAAAAAGTAAAAGCTCTTTAAAAACTGCTTTGCATTTGAAAGCCTTTTGGAGAGCCTGTCTTCTCTTGGATCCAGATCAAGGGGGGAGAAGAGAGAGGTGCTTCCAGGCTTTTTGGGGGGCAAAAGGGGGGCAGGATCCCCACCTGGATCCCAGGTGAGGAGGGAGCTGAAGGGGGTCCCTATCAGGTAGCCCTCATCTCCTCTTGCTTAGACATCTCCATAGGGAGACCGATATTATGGACATACTATTACTATTATTATCATTATTGTTGTTGTTATGGTGTCTGTTCTGGAGATGAGCCCGATGCTTTCTCTTCCCTTTCTTTAGTTTTGTGTTTATTTAATCTTCCAGGACCTTTGTTTTCTGGATGGCCATCTGTTGGGAGGGCTTTGACTGTGTTGACCTTTATGGGGGTTGGACTGGATGGCCCCTGGGGTCTCCTCCAACTTTAGGATTCCATTAAACACAGTTAAGCAGGAAAATAGAAGGATTATTGCATTATTATTATATTTTAGTAGTCAAAGTAGTATATTATTATTATATTTATCATTTCTAGTATTAGTATATTATAAGTAGTAGCAGTATATTATTATTCTATTTAGTAGCAGTAGTATATTCCTTTTTATTTTAGTAGTAATAGTACGTTATCATACTTATTAGTAGTAGTATATTTATTATTATATTCTATTATTAGTAATAGTATTAGTATTATTAGTAGTAGTAGTATATTATTATTACTCTTATCACATTTAGTAGTAGTATATTATAATATTATTAGTAGGAGTTTGATACTATTATATTTATTAGTAGTGGTGGTGGTATTACTATTACTATTAGTAGTATATTTATTATTCTATCCTATTATTAGTAATTGTATTGGTATTACTATTAGTAAAAGTATATTATTATTACTCTTATCACATTTAGTAGTAGTATATTATAATTTTAATAATAGAGGGAGTTTGATACTATTATATTTATTAGTAGTGGTGGTGGTATTATTAGTATTAGTAGTAGTAGTATATTTTTATTATTCTATTTAGTAGCAGTAGTACATTTATTTTTATTTTAGTAGTAGTTGTACATTATTATCATTTATTATTAGTAGTAGTGATATTATCGGTAGTATAGTTATTCTATTCCATTATTAGTAATGGAATTGGTATTAGTAGTGGTGGTATTATTATTATTAATAATATATTTTTATTATTACCCTTATTATATTTATTAGTTTATTATTAATTTCATAGTAGAAGTAGTTTGATACTATTATATTATTATTAGTTATATTATTAGTATATTTATTATTATTTGTTATATTGTTAGTATTATTATTATTAGTAGTAGTAGTAGTAGTAATAGTAGTAGAAGAAGTAGTCTATTATTCTATTTAGTAGTAATATTATATTTATTATTTTCATAGTAGAAGTAGTTTGTTATTATATTTATTAGTTGTAGTGGAGCCGTATTATTATTAGTAGTATATTAGTAGTATTAGTAGTATTTATTATTATTTGTTATATTGTTATTATTATTAGTAATAGTGAAAGTAGTCTATTATTATTCTATTTAGTAGTAATATTTATTATTTTCATAGTAGAAGTAGTTTGTTATTATATTTATTAGTTGTAGTGGAGCCGTATTAGTAGTAGTATTAGTATATTAGTAGTATTAGTAGTATTTATTATTTCTTATATTGTTATTATTATTAGTAGTAGTAGTAGTAGAAGTAATATTAGTAGTAGTATTATATTTATCATTTTCATAATAGAAGTAGTTTGTTATATTTATTAGTTGCAGTGGAGCAGTATTATTAGTAGTATTAGTATGTTATTTATTAGTAGTGGCAGTATTATTGGCATATTATTATTATTATTATTATTATTATTATTATTATTATTATTTATATCCTGCTTTTATTTCTCTGTCTTGAGGCGGTCTCTGATCCCAGGTCTCTTTCCCCAAACGTAACCTTTGCAAGGCTTTGATGTATGCCATCCTCAATCTATAGGCAAACCCAGCTTTAAAATACCCAAATCTATAGCCTTCGGTGCCCCCATTTCTGCCTCATTGGTGATCCTCTTTCCTTCCTTTCTTTCGTTCCTTCGTTCTTTGCGGGTCGTGCTCTGACTTGCGGCCAGTTTTCTTCCCTGAGACGCTCCATCATAATTTATGAAGTGTCAAGTCATTTTCGAAGCCAAGGGCTCCGTTTCCATACACAGCTGTTCAGGGCAAAACCTGTCTTGTCTATATATATATATATATATATATATATATATATATATATATATATTCCCACATTTGCCATAAGGCATCCATCCTGTAAAGATCTGGCAGGATTCTGGGCTTTGAAGTCCCTTCAAAGAATAATATAGTAATTATTATTATAAATCTATTATTATTATTATTATTATTATTAGACTCCTAGAGTTGGAAGGGACCCTCAAAGGCCATCCAGTCCATCCCCCTTCCACCAAGCAAGAAGATAGGATTACTGTTATATTATTATCGATTATTATCATTATTATTAGACACCTAGAGTTAGAAGGGACTCTCAAAGGTCATTCAGTCCAACCCGGAAGGAACTGCCAGGATACAAGACGCCATCCAATCCCTCCTGACAGATGGCCATTGAGCTGCTGTTACAAAACATCCATTAAACTCCCAAGCGGTCCGTATTTCTCTATAGAGTTGGAAAGGACCCCCAAAGGCTATCTAGTCTAACCCAGGGGTCCTCAAACTTTTTAAACAGAGGGCCAGGTCACAGTCCCTTAAACTATTGGAGGGCCGGATTACAATTTGAAGAAAAAAATGAAAGAATTCCAATGCACACAGCACATATCTTTTTTTGTAGTGCAAAAAGCACCTAAAACAATACAAGAATAAAAATGAAGAACAATGTGAACAAATATAAACTTATTAGTATTTCAATGGGAAGTAGGGGCCTGCTTTTGGCTGATGAGATAGGATTGTTGTTGCTGTTGTTGTTGTGTGCTTTCAAGTAGTTTCAGACTTAGGTTGACCCTGAGCAAGGGCCGGGTAAATGACCTTGGAGGACCCTATTCAGTCCCCGGGCCATAGTTTGAGGACCCCTGGTCTAACCCTTTCTGCCAGGCAGGAAAGTAGTATTCTTCATATATTATTATCCATTATAGTATTATTATTATTACTAGTAGTGCTAGTAGTACCTATCTGTCAGTACCCCTCTTGCTTTAAACATAGTTAAGCAGGAAAATAGAAGTACTATTTATTGCATTATTATCCATTATATTATTATTATTATTATTCATAGTAGTATTGATCTATCCCCCTCTCCTCTTAAACGGGACTCAGTGTGGCTTCTGCTAGGCAGGAAAATAGAAGTACTATTGCATTATTATCCATTATATTATTATCGTTATAATAATAATAATAATAATAATTATTATTATTATTATTAGTCATTGTAATATTGATCTCTCCCCCTCTTAAATGGGACTCACAGTGGCTTCTGCTAGGCAGGAAAATAGAAGTACTGTTGCATTATTGTCCATTATATTATTATTATTATTATTATTATTATTATTATTATTAGTCATAGTAGTATTGATCTGTCCCCTCTTCTCTTAAATGGGACTCAAAGTGGCTTCTGATAGGCAGGAAAATAGAAGTACTGTTGCATTATTATCCATTATATTATTATTAGTGTTATTATTATTATTATTATTGCTATAATAATTATCATTATTATTATTATTATTATTATTAGTCATTGTAATATTGATCTATCCCCCTCTTCTCTTAAACGGGACTCAAAGTGGCTTCTGCTAGGCAGGAAAATAGAAGTACTGTTGCATTATTGTCCATTATATTATTATTATTATTATTATTATTATTATTATTATTATTATTAGTCATAGTAGTATTGATCTGTCCCCCTCTTCTCTTAAACGGGACTCAAAAGTGGCTTTTGCTAGGTGGGAAAATAGAAGTACTGTTGCATTATTATCCATATTATTATTATTATTATTATTATTATTATTATTATTATGTCATAGTAGTATTGATCTATCCCACTCTTCTCTTAAATGGGATTCAAAGTGGCTTCTGCTAGGCAGGAAAATAGAAGTATTGTTGCATTATTATCCATTATATGATTATTAGTGTATTATTATTATTATTATTATTATTATTATTATTATTATTAGTCATAGTAGTATTGATCTGTCCTCCTCTTCTCTTAAATGGGACTCAAAGTGGCTTCTGCTAGGCAGGAAAACAGAAGTAATATTGCATCATCATCATTATTATTATTATTATTATTATTATTATTACTATTATTCATAGTAGTATTGATCTGTCCCCCTCTTCTCTTACACGGGACTCCAAATTGGCTCCCAGCCCTCCACCCGACACAGCGTCAAGCCCACAAGGCAAGGAGATCTCCGTTCTCGCTCCTCTCAAAATATGATTTATTCCATCCTGCCTTTCCTATTTTTCCCCCCTTGGCGTTGCTTGACGGGATCGCTGTCAACAGAGAAAGAGAGAGGCATCCCGTTGGTGGCAAAGGGGCGGCGGGGGGGGGAGCCTTGGCCCCATCCTTATGGCAGGCCTGGCTGTTTTTCCGAAAGGGAGAGGGACGCAGGGAAGCTGGCAGGAAGAAGCCGGGGAAGACAATGGCTGGAAAAAGCCCTCTCTTTGCTGGCAGCGGGTTTGCCTCTGTCCAGCTGCAGGCCGTTTATTGCACCCCCATTGAATGCACCCCACCCTTCTTCCTCTATCTCGGGGATCTGCAGCGTTCCCATTCCATGTCATGTCTGGCCGGCTATCCAGCCAAAAGAACTAGATCATTGCCATTAGGGAAGGAAGGTGTGTAGAAGGGCGTCAGTCTCCCTCTCTCTCTCTATGTCCCTTTGACCCTCTCTCCGTGGGACTAGATGACCTTCTGAACCTTATGTGCCCCTTCTTGGAGAGGGAATAATAACAATAATAATAATAATAATAATAATAATAATAATAATAATAATAATAATAATAATATTGTCATAATAATACATTAATAATAATAATAATAATTAGAAGGAGGAGGTGGAGGATCTCCTTAGTATTGTATTGGGACTGGACTAGATGGCCTTTGGGGGACCTTCTGATCCTAACGAGCCTCTTCTTAAGGAATCATAATGATAATAGGATGAGAAGGATGATCTCTTTAGTATTGTATTCCTGAATGGGACTGGACTAGATGGCCTTTGGGGGGGGGGTCCCTTCTGACTCCTAATGAGCCTATTCTTAAAGAGGGAATAATAATAATGAGGAGGAGGCGGTGGTGGTGGTGGTAGTAGATGATTCCTTTGGTATTGGATTCCTAAATGGACTGGACTAGGTAGTTTTGGGGGTCCCAACCCTAATGGGTCTCTTCTTAGAGAGGGAATAATAATAATTCCCTCCCAGCTCCAGGGTTTTCTAGATTACATCAACTCCCTAGATCAGTCACAGTCTGGTTTCAGGCCTGGTCACGGCACCGAGACAGCCTTGGTGGCCTTGGTGGATGACCTCCGTAGAGAGCTGGACGGGGGGAGTGTGACTGTTGGTTCTCTTGGACATCTCAGTGGCTTTCAATACCATCAATCATGGTATCCTTCTGGGTCTAGACTCTGGGGTGGGTCTCAGGGGCACGGTCTTGTCGTGGCTTCGGTCCTTCCTGGAGGGTCGATCACAGATGGTGAAGCTGGGAGACGCCTGCTCGGACCCCTGGCCTTTGACCTGTGGGGTCCCGCAAGGCTCTATTCTGTCTCCCATGCTCTTTAACATCTACATGAAACCGCTGGGAGAGGTCATCCGGAGTTTTGGAGTTAGGTGCCACCTCTATGCAGATGACACACAACTCTACTACTCTTTTCCACCCGACTCCAAGGAGGCCTCTCGGGTGCTGGACGAGTGCCTGGCCGCTGTGTCTATCTGGATGAGGAGGAACAAGCTGAAGATCAATCCCGACAAGACAGAGGTCCTCCTGGTCAATCGTAGGCCGGATCGGGTATAGGGTGGCAACCTGTGCTGGACGGGGTTGCATTCCCCCTGAAGTCACAGGTCCACAGCTTGGGAGTCCTCTTGGATCCAACGCTTACGCTTGAGGCTCAGGCGTCGGCAGTGTCCGGGAGGGCTTTTGCGCAACTAAGACTCGTGTGCCAGTTGCGATCGTACCTTGCAAAGGTTGATCTGGCCGGGGTGGTCCATGCCTTGGTCACCTCCAAATTGGATTACTGTAATGCGCTCTACGTGGGGCTGCCCTTGAAAACGGCTCGGAAATTCCAACTGGTTCAACGGGCGGCAGCCAGGATGTTAACTGGCGTTCCTTACAGAGAGAGGTCAACCCTCCTGTTTAAGGAGCTCCATTGGCTGCCATTTACCTACCGAGCCCAATTCAAGGTGCAGGTGCTTACCTACAAAGCCCTAAACGGTTTGGGACCTGCCAACCTGCGTGACCGCATCTCCGTTTACGAACCCACGCGCTCACTTCGTTCATCCGGAGAGCCCCTGCTCGCGATCCCACCTGCGTCGCAAGCGCGTTTGGTGGGGACGAGGGACAGGGCCTTTTCTGTGGTTGCCCCCCGACTTTGGAACACCTTCCCCAAAGACATTAGACTTGCACCCACGTTGGCAGTCTTTAGGAAGAACTTGAAGACCTGGCTATTCCGGTGTGCCTTCCCAGAATAGGATAACCCCAGCACTACGTCCCAGAAACACTTATTAGAGTTTAAGACTCTCTGCACATTGCACTTGCCCAGAATCCCAATATATCACCTCTCTCACACAGCACTTTTTTAACCTGTACCCTTCATTGGCCCAGCCCTGGTTTTATTGCGTAATAGTGTAATGTTTTGTTTATGTTATTGCTTATGTTTTTAATTTGCTTTGCATTGTATTGTTATTGTCTGTTGTTGTTGTGTTGAGGCCTTGGCCTTTGTAAGCCACATCGAGTCCTTTGGGAGATGCTAGCGGGGTACAAATAAAGTTTAATAATAAATAATAATAGTAATAATGATAATGATAATAAATAGGAGGAGGAGGATCACTTTGCCATTGTATTCCTGAATGAGACTGGACTAGATGAGCTTTGGGAGTCCCTTCCAACCCTAACAAGAGAATTAATATAATAATAATAATAATAATAGTAATAATAATAGTAATAATAATGGTGATAATGAATAGGAGGAGGAGGAGGAGGATCACTTTGGCATTGTATTCCTGAATGGCACTGGACTAGATGACGTTTGGTAGTCCCTTCCGACCATAACGAGAAAATAGATATAATAATAATAATCGTAATAATAATTGTGATAATAAATAGAACAAGGAGGAGGGTAACTTAGGCATTGTATTTCTGAATGGGACTGGACTAGGTGGCCCTTGGGGGTCCCTTCCAAACCATAGGGGATGATGGGAGCTGCACTCCATACACAAACCTCCCTCCTCAGTCTCAAACATTTTTCAAAAAGCTAAACATCTTTGATGCCCATTGCCATCAAATGACACTAAATTTGCCCATTGGGGTCAAGCAAGAAAGATGAGCATTGGGATCAAAGGGCGAAGGTGCCCATTGGGGTCAAGTGAGCCTAAAGATGCCCATTGGGGTCCAACGTCCAACGATGACCATTGGGATCAAAGAGCTAGGGGTACCCATTGGGGTCAAGTGAGCCTAAAGATGCCCATTGGGGTCCAACATCCAACGATGACCATTGGGATCAAAGAGCTAGGGGTACCCATTGGGGTCAAGTGAGCCTAAAGATGCCCATTGGGGTCCAACATCCAACGATGACCATTGGGATCAAAGAGCTAGGGGTACCCATTGGGGTCAAGTGAGCCTAAAGATGCCCATTGGGGTCCAACATCCAACGATGACCATTGGGATCAAAGAGCTAGGGGTACCCATTGGGGTCAAGTGAGCCTAAAGATGCCCCATTAGGATCAGAAGACCCTAAAAATGCCCATTGGGGTCAAGGGACTAAAGATCTCCAAGGGGCCAAAGATGCTCATTGGGGTCCAGCAACCAAAGATGACCATTGGGGTGAAAGGGCTAGGGGTGCTCAATGAGGTCAAGGGAGTAAAGATCTCCAAGGGGCCAAAGATGCTCATTGGGGTCCAGCAACCAAAGATGACCATTGGGGTCCAGCAACCAAAGATGACCATTGGGATCAAAAGACAAAGGGTGCCCAATGAGGTCAAGGGAGTAAAGATCTCCAAGGGGCCAAAGATGCTCATTGAGGTCCAGCAACCAAAGATGACCATTGGGATCAAAGGACTAGGGGTGCCCATTGGGGTCAAATGAGCCTAAAGATACCCATTGGGGTCCAACAACCAAAAATGACCATTGGGATCAAAGGGTGAAGGGTGCCCATTGGGGTCAAATGAGCCTAAAGATGCCCATTGGGATCAAATGACTTAGGGTGGCCATTGGGATCAGAAGACCCCAGAGATTCCCATTGGGGCCAAGCAATAAAGATGCCCATTGGGATCAGGAGACCCTTAAGATGCCCAATGGGGTCAAGGGACTAAAGATCTCCAAGGGGCCCAAGATGTTCATTGGGGTCAAGCAAGAAAGAGGACCATTGGGATCAGAAGACCCTAAAAATGCCCAATGGGGTCAAGGGACTACAGATATCCAAGGGACCAAAGATGCTCATTGGGGTAAAGCAAGAAAAATGACTATTGGGCTCAAAAGGCTAGGGGTGCCCATTGGGGTCAAGTAAACTTAGCAGTGCCCATTGGGATCAAAGGGCGAAGGGTGCCCATTGGGGTCAAGTGAGCCTGAAGATGTCCATTGGGATCAGACGACCCTAAAGATGCCCAATGGGGTCAAGGGACTAAAGATATCCAAGGGGCCAAAGATGCTCATTGGGGTAAAGCAATAAAGAGGACCATTGGGATCAAAGCACAAAGGATGCCCATTGGGGTCAAGTAAACTAAAGATGACCATTGGGATCATTGGGCGAAGGGTGGCCATTGGGATCAGAAGACCCTAAAGATGCCCATTGGGCTCAAGCAGGGAATATGACCATTGGGATCATAGCGCAAAGGGTAACCATTGGGGTCAAGTGAGCCTAAAGATGCCCATTTGGGTCAAGCAGGGAAGATTACCATTGGGATCAAATGGCTAAGGATGGCCATTGGGATCAGAAGACCCCCAAAGATGCCCATTGGGGGGATCAAAAGGACTAAAGATATCCAAGGGACCAAAGATGCTCAATGGGGTCAAGCAAGAAAGATGACCATTGGGATCAAAGGCCATGTTGTGACCATTGGGGGTCAAGTAAACCTAAAGATGCCTATTAGGGTCAAGCAGGGAGGCCCATCAAAGGACAAAAGGACCCTAAAGATGCCTACTGGGGCTCAGCAGCTGAAGATGCCCATTAGGGTCAAGCAGGAAAGAGGTCTATTGGGGTCAGGAAGATGGTGGCCGCTTAGTTCACGATCTCCTTGTCTCTCTCTGTCTCTCTCTCCCCGGGCAGGGCATTGCCTCGGACTGCAAGCGGGTGACGGTGCTGAAGTACTTCCTGGAGGCCCTGTGTGGTCAAGAGGAGCCCCTCCTGGCCTTCAAGGGCGGGAAGTACGTCTCGGTGGCCCCCGGACCGGACCCGGACCCCACGGAAGGAGCCCCCCGAGGAGGAGACATTGCCGGGCGGAAAGGGACCTCCGCCAGTGGCCCTTTGGACGACCAGGTACCCGTTGGCCTCACGCTTCTATAGGATGCGTCCCCTCGTTGGATGCGTCCCCTTCCTGCCAGTCCCACCAAACGCTCCCCTTTCCCTCCCCTCTTTCCCTGGCGATGAGTTCCAGATGCGGATCCAAGGGTGAGTGCGTTTGCTAGGGAAAGGGTGGGGGGAGCGCTTAATAAGGCGCAGCAGGAAGGGAAGGAAGAAAGGAACGAAGGAGGAGGAGGAGGAGGAGGGAAGAAGAGGGCATCGAAGGTTCAAACCCAGCCCTGGCTTTTGGGGGGTTTTTTCCCTCTCGCTCTCCCTGAGTTCAAGGCAAGTCCAGATCTCCTCGTATATACTTCCCCGGACCCCGACTTCTGCTCAAATCCCCTTATATGAGGCGGCCTGGACCCCGACTTCTGCTTCTATGGGACTTTCTCTAGGGCAGGATGTCTCTGCTCTCTTTCGATTGGTTTAGGAGCCATCACATTATCACCAGCGTCAGTCTCGTGATTTATGTCCTGCCTCCCCCCCCCCCCCCCCCCCAAGGCGACTGAAACGTTAAATATATTATTTATATTTATATTATTATATATTATATTTATATTATTAAAATATATTATTGTTGTTGTTGCTGTTATTATATAATAATTATACACTGAATATGTGTAATACGACTATAATAGTAATACAATATAATAAAGTAAATATTATATAGATGTAAACATGTATTTTTATAGGTAAAGGTCAAGGTTTTCCCCTGACATTAACTCCAAGCGTTGTCCATAAACACCTCCAAGGTCATGTGGCCAGCATGACTGCATGGAGCACTATAATATAACATAACATAACATAACACAACACAACACAACATAATAGAATACAATACAACAATACAATACAATACAATACAATACAATACAATATAATATAATATATAATTAATATAATATAATATATAATTAATATAATATAATATAATATATAATTAATATAATATAATATATAATTAATATAATATAATATATAATTAATATAATATAATATATATAATAAATCGAAAGGTCGCAGGTTCGATTCCGGGGAGCGGCGTGAGCTTCCACTGTCAGCCCTAGCTTCTGCCAACCTAGCAGTTCGAAAACATGCAAATGTGAGTAGATCAATAGGTACCGCTCCGGCGGGAAGGTAACGGCGCTCCATGCAGTCATGCCGGCCGCATGACCTTGGAGGTGTCTACGGACAACGCTGGCTCTTCGGCTTAGAAATGGAGATGAGCACCACACCCCAGAGTCAGACATGACTAGACTTAATGTCAAGGGACTACCTTTACCTTTACCTCATAATAAATATATTATAATTATATATAAATGGAAGGAAAAAGGAATGGCATGGCATCTTTGAAGTGATTGGATTGACCTTGAAAGAGCTGGGGGTGGCGACGGTCGACAGGGAGCTCTGGCATGGGCTGGTCCATGAGGTCACGAAGAGTCGGAAATGACTGAACAAATGAACAACAATATATTATTATATTATATTATATATTATTACATTATATTTGTTACATTATTATAGTTTATTATTATTTTACATATTTTAATATGTAAAAATTAATATATTAAATATATTATTATAATTAAATATATGTGACTATAATAACTATATTATATATCATGTTTTATTTGATTTTATTACATATATTATATTCTTTTATTATTATATTACATTATTATTATAATACATTGAATCTATGTAATATATGACTATAATGATAATATATTGTCGAAGGCTTTCATGGCCAGAATGACTGGGTTGTTGTAGGTTTTTTGGGGCTATATGGCATTCTCTCCTGACGTTTCGCCTGTATCTATGGCAAGCATCCTCAGAGGTAGTGAGGTGAGGATGCTTGCCATAGATGCAGGCGAAACGTCAGGAGAGAATGCCTCTAGAACATGGCCTTATAGCCCGAAAAAACCTACAACAACCCCATAATAATAATAACTGTTGTCAAAGGCTTTCATGGCCAAAATCACTTGGTTGCTATGAGTTTTCCAGGCTGTATGACCATTATCCAGAAGCATTCTCACCTGATGTTTTGCCCACATCTATTGCAGGCATCCTCAAAACTCACAGCAACCCAATAATAATAATAATAATAATAATAATAATAATAATAATAATAATATATGTTATGTTACTAAATTATATTATATTAAATGTATTATTTAATTATTATATTATTGTAAAGGTATTATAGTATTTCTGTGCATTTAATATATGTATTTGACTATTTATATATATACACACACTCAACTATCCCCTGCCACGTGTTGCTGTGGCCCAGTCTGTGTATATGTGTTTTGTATGTGTATATATCTGTGTTATGTGTGTTTGCGCATATATATATATATATGGTTTTGCGCATGTATTGTATTTTTTATTTTTTGCTTTTTAAGTCCCTTCTACTGTGTTTTTCAGTGTTTTTATGAGTGATGGTCACTTGTTGGCCTGATAGGCATATTGTGTCCAAATTTGGTGTCAATTCGTCCAGTGGTTTTGAGTAAAACCCTTGTGCCGGCAGGACTGAAGACTGACAGGTCGCAGGTTCGAATCCGAGGAGAGGCGGATGAGCTCCCTCTGTCAGCTCCAGCTCCTCATGCGGGGACATGAGAGAAGCCTCCCACAAGGATGATAAAAAAAATCAAATCATCCGGGCGTTCCCTGGGCAACGTCCTTGCAGACGGCCAATTCTCTCACACCAGAAGCAACTTGCAGTTTCTCAAGTCGCTCCTGACACGACAAAAAAAAATTATTACAATAATATTTATAATATAAGGTTTTATATAAGGTAAAGGTTTTCCCCTGACATTGCGTCCAGTCGTGTCCAGCTCTGGGGGTTGCTGCTCATCTCCACTTTTAAGCCAACGAGCCGGCGTTGTCCGTAGACGCCTCCAAGCTCATATGGCCAGCATGACTGGATGGAGCGCCATTACCTTCCCGCCGAACTCCTGAACTTGTTGACCAAAAGGTCGCAGGCTCGAATCCGGGGAGTGGGGTGAGCTCCTGCTGTTAGCCCCAGCTTCTGCCAACCTAGAAGTTCGAAAACATGCAAACGTGAGCTCAATAGATACCGCTCCGGCGGGAAGATGACGGCATTCCATTCAGTCATTTATTTATTATTATTTATTTATTTAAAACATGTATATTCTGCCCTTCTCACCCAGAAGGGGACTCACACCATATACATGACAAACATCCAATGCCGGGACACAGATTCACATACGGTACATAAACTTTAAAAAAACATTTATCGAAATATTAAAATCCACCATTTAAAACCGTCCTAGTCATCCGCGTCAAATCTAATTGTCCTTGTAATCTTTCCTATTGCCGCTTTATTGCCCTGTCCCGAAAGCTTGGTCCCACAGCCAAGTTTTCACCATCCTTCTAAAGGACAGGAGGGAGGGGCCTGATCTGATCTCACCAGGAAGGGAGTTCCATAGCCGGGGAGCCATCACCAAGAAGGCCCTGTCTCTCGTCATGCTGGCCACATGACCTTGGAAGTGTCTATGGACAACGCCGGCTCGTTGGCTTAGAAATGGAAATGAGCACCAACCCCCAGAGTCCGACACGACTGGTCTTAAGGTCAGGGGGAAACCTTTACCTTATACACTGAGAACCATATACATTGAAGCCATATAAGTTGTCAGAAGCCATAAACAATCAAAGCTATATAGGCTCTTCCAAAGCCATATATAGGTTTCTTAGAGAGAAAAAGTGGAGGTGTAAATAAATATAATATTAATTTCCTTTTTTTGGGGAAGGAGGACGACCTCCGGATCGAGGCCTTTGAGGGCGACTCAGAGGAGGAGGAAGAGGAGGCCGAAGAAGGCAGCGGCGGAGAGGCAGCGGGCGACATCCGAGAGCTGAGAGCCAAGAAGCAGGCCTTGACCCGGAAGGTGGCCGAGCAGCAGCGGCGCCAGGACAAGATCCAGGTCACATCATCATCATCATCATTATTATTGTATTGTCGAAGGCTTTCATGGCCGGAATCCCTGGGTTGTTGTAGGTTTTTCCGGGCTATATGGCCATGTTCTGGAGGCAATTTTTCTCCTGACGTTTCGCCTGCATCTATGGCAAGCGTCCTCAGAGGTAGTGAGGTCTGTTGGAAGTAGGAAAAATGGGTTTATATATCTGTGGAATGACCATGGTGGGACAAAGGACTCTTGTCTTCTGGGGCTAGCTGTGAATGTTTCAACTGACCACCTTGATTTTTGAAGGCCTGGCTGAGCCTGGGAAAATGTTTTGTTGAGAGGTGTTAAGATGTGCCTGGTTGTTTGTTTCCTCTCTGTTGTTTTGCTGTTGTAATTTTAGAGTTTTTTAATACTGGTAGCCAGATTTTGTTCATTTTCATGGTTTCCTCCTTTCTGTTGAAATTGTCCACATGCTTCTTGTGGATTTCAATGGCTTCTCTGTGTAGTCTGACATGGTGGTTGTGAGAGTGGTCCAGCATTTCTGTGTTCTAAAATAATACCCAGGCCCTTCCAAGCCATTGAATGCTAATCAAGGTGATCAGCTGAAACATTCACAGCTAGCCCCAGCAGACAGGAGTTCTTTGTCCCACTCTGGTCATTCCACAGATATATAAATCCATTTGTC
>NW_026844589.1:3464179-3466679 GCF_025583915.1 Anolis sagrei ordinatus | reverse complement strand
ATAAAAGTAATATAATAAGTATAAAATAAGTTATAATAATATAAGAATAATAATATAATAATATTATTAATAATAATATAAATAATAATGTAATAAAAAGAATATAATAAGAATTATAATAAAATAAGTAAGAATAATAATAGAATATTATTATTAATAATAATATAATAAAAAGAATATAATAATTAAAATAAGTAGGAATAACATAATAATAATAGGTTAATAATAATATAAATAATCTAATAATAAAAAGAATATAATAAGAATTATAATAAAATAAGTAAGAATAATATAAGGTGATGATGATGATGATGATGATGATGATGATTAATAATAATAATAATAATAATAAATAGGAGGAGAGGAGATTCCATCTGAACATGAGGAAGAACTTCCTGACTGTGAGAGCCGTTCAGCAGTGGAACTCTCTGCCCCGGAGTGTGGTGGAGGCTTCTTCTTTGGAAGCTTTTAAGCAGAGGCTGGATGGCCATCTGTCAGGAGTGATTTGAATGCAATATTCCTGCTTCTTGGCAGGGGGTTGGACTGGATGGCCCATGAGGTCTCTTCCAACTCTTTGATTCTAGGATTCTATGATTCTAGGAGGTGGTAGAGGATCACTTTAGTACTGTAATCCTAAATGGAACTGGAGTAGATGGCCTTTGGGAGTTCCTTTTGACCATAGCAAAAAAATAAATAAAATAAAATAAAATAATAATAATAATAATAATAATAATAATAATAAATAGAAGGAGGAAGTGGAGGATCACTTTAGTATTGTATTCCTGAATGGGACTGGGCTAGATGGCCTTTGGGGGTCCCTATTATTATTATTATTATTATACAATAATAATAATATGTACATGTAATAAATAATAATAAAGGTATATATTCAGAGACAAATTCCAGACACTTGGAACAAATGTGCATGTGTGCTGTGATGTTATTGTATTACTACTACTACTACTAATTATTATTATTATTATTATTATTATTATTATTATTATTATTACTGGGTTGTTGTAGGTTTTATCGGGCTATGTGGGTAAAACCTACAACAACCCAGTGATTCCGGCAATACATTATTATTATTATTATTATTATTATTATTATTATTATTATTATTATATGTATTACCTGCGGGGTACGACACAGTTGAAATACATATCTCAAACATATGACAGCTAAAACACATTTATTAAAAGACATATTATTATCGGAGCCATGGGGGCACGATGGGTTACACCCTTGTGCCGGCACGACTGCTGACCGAAAAGACGGCGGTTCATATCCGGGGAGTGGGGTGAGCTCCTGTCTGTCAGCTCCAACTTTCTCGTGCAGGGACATGAGAGACGTCTGTTGCATCACCAAGGTTGTGTGCTGAGAGTAGAACTTCAGAATGGCCCCTCTGTCCTCGGGATGCCCGGCCATCCGTCGGGAGGGATCGAATGGTGTCTTTCCTTCTCAGCGGAAGACTTGGATGGCCTTGAGAGATCCCTCCCCACGCTGGGATGTTCTCTCTGGCCGCCCTCTGCCCCGGCGCTCCCTTTTTTTGTGTCCTTATAAAGCCGCCGTCGGAGCAGGAGGCCAAAGCTGGTTCCTGTTATTGGTAAACAGGCTCCTCGCCCTGGCAGATCGGCCCAGCCTGCCGCTGGGTGGTCCGGCATGCCTTGCCTCGCGGAGGCACAGATCCCATGGCTCCCTCCCAGGAATGGGGGTCAAGGGCCTGCCTTGGCCTGCGTCCCATCGCCAGGGGCACGGCGGGCCCATCTCGCCAGGCAAGGGACCCCCAAAGGCCATCCAGACTCACCCTCTCCGGCCAGGCAAAGAGACACCACTCTCATGATTATCCATTATTATCTATGATGATTATTACACTCCGTGACACTAGGTTATAAATGTCATTTCCTAATTGGGTCGATCATAAAAACATGGGGAAAAGTTTATTCAACTGCACAAAAAGCTTCGTTTCTGCGGGAAGGACGTCCTCCTGCAGCACATTCGGCTCTCGTCATCCCATCATCGAGTCTCAAGCAATGCAGTTGAGTTTGTGGCCGCCACAACAACAACTAAGTTTCTGGAGTCACGCTTTCAGACCATAATATCTCATATAGCATTACATTATTATTATTATTATTATTATTATTATTATTATTATTATTGACACAAAAGCACAGTATGTCACAGCAGACAAGATCTATATGCTGGATTTCGTATTAAACACTTTCGTATCAAACACTTCCCAAGCATTTGTTATTGTTATTATTATTATTATTATTATTATTATTATTATTGAATCCTAGAGTTGGAAGGGGCCCCCAAAGACCATCCAGTCCAACCTGCCAAGCAAGAAGATAGCATTACATTATTATTATTATTATTATTATTATTATTATTATTATTGAATCCTAGAGTTGGAAGGGCCCCCCAAAGGCCATCCAATCCAGGCAGGAACATAGCATTGCATTATTATTATTGTTGTTGTTGTTGTTGTTGAATCCTA
>NW_026844589.1:3434179-3459179 GCF_025583915.1 Anolis sagrei ordinatus | reverse complement strand
TTCTGCTTTGCTCTTTCTCCCCTTCCTTCTTTCCTCTCTCTCCTCCCTCCCTCCCTCCTTCCTTCCCGTCCGTCCTTCCTCTCTGGCCTTCCTTCTAGTCTCTCTTTCTCACATCTCTTCCTTCCTTCCTCCCACCTTTCCCTACTTCCCTCCTTCTCTATCCTTTCTTCCTTTCATTCTCTCTTTCTCATCCCCCTTCCTTCTCCTCTTTCTTCCCCTCTCTCCCTCCCTTCCTCTCCTTCCTCCCCCTCTCCTTCCCCTACTTCCTCCTCCTCTCCTCCTTCTTTCTTCCTCCTCCCTCCTTCTCTCAGCCAGTCCTTCCTTCTCTCTTCCTCATCTCCTCCCATCCTACTTCCTTCCCTTCTCCTTCCTTCCTTCTGCCCTCTCTTCCTCTTCCTCTCCCTTCACTCTCTTCCCTCTCTCCCTCCAGGGCAACAACGATGACCTGATCCTCTCCTGCTGCCTCCATTACTGCAAGGACAAGGCCAAGGACTTCATGCCTGTCAACAAAGGTGTGTCCCTTGGGGAGGGGTTCCGCACCAAAAGCCCCCCCCCTTTTGTATGGCTGCCCGTTGTCTGGGTCCTCCTCCTCTTCCCCAGATTCCCTGGGGCTTAAGTTGTCATCTGGACGGAGGGCGGTGTTTACGCTTTGGGGGATTAGTGGCGGATGGGGCCTGACAGCCTCTGGTTCCTAACAAGGCCGGTGGGGGGGGGGGGATAGTGGAAGGCTCCAGATGGACGCAGGCCAATCTTCCTCCTCCTCTTCTTCCTCTCAGACGACCCCATCCGCCTCCTGCGCGAAGTGGTCCTGCTGACCGACGACCGCAACCTCCGCGTCAAGGCCTTGACCCGCAACGTCCCCGTCCGGGACATCCCCACCTTCCTGCGGTGGGCCCAAGAGGGCTGAGCAAGGGCAGCCGAGACCCCCTTTCTTGGGCAGCTTCGAGACCCCCGCAGAGGCCGGGGAGGAAGCTCTGCCTGCGCAGCTCCTTGCCGCCAACCAAAGGGGCCGAGCGCCAACAACGCCAACCCGGCCGCTGCGCCCCGAGGTCCGTCCCACAAACAATAAAGCCCACCAAAATGGCCGTTGCTGTGGGTGCGAGAGAGAGAGAGAGAGAAAGAGAGAGAGAGGTAGCGGGTGCAATGGGGCCCGCATCGGAAGGTTGTCGTCGTCGTTCTGGGAAACTGCGTTTCAAGGGAGGGGTGCTTTGACTCCCTCTTGCTCCTCGAGTCGGGAATGTCGGGGCCCTTTTGGGGCCCTCCGGGAAGCCCCGCCTCTTTTTGGTTTCCCCTGTCAAACCCCACATACAACCCTGCGAGGTAGGCTTGACCTAGCGCTTATTCCAGCACCGTATTCTCCCATTACATTGATATTGTCATCTCTGATCCCCCATCATCCCCATTAGATTGATCCCAGAATTGGGACTGTAGGGGCCCTTTAAGTGTCATTCAGGAAGTCCCGCCTCTTTTTGGTTTCCCGTATAGAAAACCCCAAACAACCCTGCGAGGTAGGCTTATTGTAGCGCTATATTTCCCCATTAGATGTATTTTAGAGTTTGGGACTGTAGGGGCCCTTTAAGTGTCATCCAGGAAGTCCCACCTCTTTTTGGTTAAACCCTACAAACAACCCTGCGAGGTCGGCTTCCTTCTAGCACTATATTCTTCCATTAGATTGTCACTTTTTTCTATTATTCCTCCATCATCCCCATTTAAGTGACATCACATTCATCCACATTAGTGCTGGGAATGTAGGGGGCCCTTTAAGTGTCATCCAGGAAGTCCCGCCTCTTTTTGGCTTACCCCTACGAAACTCTACAAACAACCCTGCGAAGTTGGCTTCCTTCTAGCACTATATTCTTCCATTAGATTGTCACTTTTTCTATTATTCCTCCATCATCCCCATTTAAGTGGCATCACCTTCATCCCCATTAGGTTTACCCTAGAGTTGGGATTGTAGGGGCCCTTTAAGGGTCATCCAGGAAGTCCCGCCTCTTTTTGGCTTCCCCATACAAAACCCTACAAACCCTGCGAGGTGGGCTTATTTTAGTGCTATATTCCACCGTTCGGTTGGGTGATTGTCCCCATTAGATTTATCCTAGTGTTGGGAATGTAGGGGGCCCTTTAAGTGCTGTCCAGGAAGTCCCGCCTCTTTTTGGTTTGCCCATACAAAACCCTACAAACAACCCTTTGAGGTAGGGTGATCATCCCAATTAGGTTTATCCTAGTGTTGGGAATGTAGGGCCCCTTTAAGTGCTGTCCAGGAAGTCCCACCTCTTTTTGGCTAACCCTACAAACACCCCCTGTGAGGTAGGCTTATTCTAGCGCTGTATTCCCCCATTAGATGGATATTGTCGTCTCTGATCCCCCATCACCCCCCATTTAAGTGACATCATCTTCATCCCCATTAGATTTATCGCAGTGTTGGGAATGTAAGAGCCCTTTCAGGAAGTCCCGCCTCTTTTTAGTTTCCCGTACAAAACCCCCAAAACAACCCTGCGAGGTAGGCTTATTCTAATGTTATATTGGCTGGATGATACTCCCCATTAGGTTTATCCTAGAGTTGGGACTGTAGGGGCCCTTTAAGTGCCATCCAGGAAGTCCCGCCTCTTTTTTTGTTTCCCGTACAAAACGCTACAAACAACCCTGCGAGGTGGGCTTATTTTAGTGCTATATTCCACCGTTCGGTTGGATGATCGTCCCCATTAGATTTATCCTAGTGTTGGGAATGTAGGGGTCCCTTTAAGTGCCATCCAGGAAGTCCCGCCTCTTTTTTGTTTCCCGTACAAAGCCCTACAAACAACCCTGCGAGGTAGGCTTATTTTAGTGCTATATTCCACCATTCTGTTGGATGATTGTCCCCATTAGATTTATCCTAGTGTTGAGAATGTAAGGGCCCTTTAAGTGCTGTCCAGGAAGTCCCGCCTCTTTTTTGTTTCCCGTACAAAGCCCTACAAACAACCCTGCGAGGTAGGCTTATTTTAGTGCTATATTCCACCATTCTGTTGGATGATTGTCCCCATTAGATTTATCCTAGTGTTGAGAATGTAAGGGCCCTTTAAGTGCTGTCCAGGAAGTCCCGCCTCTTTTTTGTTTCCCGTACAAAGCCCTACAAACAACCCTGCAAGGTAGGCTTATTCTAGCGCTGTATTCCCCCATTAGATGGATATTGTCGCCTCTGATCCCCCATCATCCCCCATTTAAGCGACATCATCTTCATCCCCATTAGGTTTACCCTAGAGTTGGGACTGTAGGGGCCCTTTAAGTGTCGTCCAGGAAGTCCTGCCTCTTTTTGGCTTCCCCTACAAAACCCCCCAAACAACCCTACGAGGTAGGCTTATCCTAGCACTATATTCTTCCATTAGATGGGATGATCATCCCCATCAGGTTTATCCTAGAGTTGGGACTGTAGGGGCCCTTTAAGTGCCATCCAGGAAGTCCCGCCTCTTTTTGGTTTCCCGTACAAAACCCTACAAACAACCCTGCGAGGTGGGCTTATTTTAGTGCTATATTCCACCGTTCGGTTGGGTGATTGTCCCCATTAGATTTATCCTAGTGTTGGGAATGTAGGGGGCCCTTTAAGTGCTGTCCAGGAAGTCCCACCTCTTTTTAGTTTCCCCGTACAAGACCCCCCGGAACAACCCTTATTCTTGCGCTATATTCCCCCCATTAGATTGGGATGGACATCCCCATTAGATTTATCCTAGTGTTGAGAATGTAAGGGCCCTTTAATTGCCATACAGGAAGTCCCGCCTCTTTTTGGTTTCCCGTACAAAACCCTACAAACAACCCTTCGAGGTAGACTTATTCTAGCGCTATATTCCCCTATTAGATTGGATGATTGTCTCCATTAGATTTATCCTAGTATTGGGATTGTAGGGGGCCCTTTAAATGCTATCCAGGAAGTCCCACCTCTTTTTAGTTTCCCATACAATACCCCCCAAACAACCCTCCAAGGTAGGCTTATTTTAGCGCTATATTCCCCCATTAGATTGGGATGGACGTCCCCATTTGATTTATCCTAGTGTTGGGAATGCAGGGGTCCCTTTAAGTGCTGTCCAGGAAGTCCCGCCTCTTTTTAGTTTCCCCATACAAGACCCCCCAAACAACCCTTCGAGGTAGGCTTATTCTAGAGCTATATTCCCCCCATTAGATTGGGATGGATGTCCCCATTAGATTTATCCTAGTGTTGGGAATGTAGGGGGTCCTTTAAATGCCATCCAGGAAGTCCCGCCTCTTTTTAGTTTCCCCATACAAAACCCTACAAACAACCCTGTGAGGTTTGCTTCATTCTAGCGCTATATTCCTCCCATTTGATTGACACCTGGGTGACTATCCTCACCTTCGATCCCCATCATCATCTCCTCCATCACTTTGTTTATTTACATCCCCTTCCCAAAAAAATGTACACAACTCCCTTCTCTTTCCCCTCCCCGAAATATACAAGACCCATCATCCTTCCTCCATATCCATAAAGGTGGGGATTGTGTGCTCATATTTGGGGCTTTTTTTTGCGGGGTGGGAGGGAAGAGGGTCTTAATGGGAGATTGGGTGGGATTAATAGGCGGGGTTGTCGTTTTAGGGGGGCTACAAGAAGCTCAGAAAAAGGAGAAGGAAGAAATGGTATAATATTAGGGATTTTTTTCGGGGTGGGAGGGGGATCCGAAGATGGTTTGTAGACCCACCCACCCCAAAAAAGCGACTTTCGAATTGGGGCTCGACTCCTTGGCTTCTGATTGAAACGTCCCCCCAAAAGAGATGCTGATTTGGAATGCCGGAAAAGTAATGTCGGGGGGCTTCCGTCCCCCGTTTGAGTTGGGTAGGGGTCTTCCTCCAGAAGGTGGCCCTGCGTTGGGTTGGATGGCTTGTGACTTTCATTATTATTTGTTGTTGTCGTTGTCGTCGTTGCCGCGTTGCTTTCCTTAATAAAGACTTTTTAGCAAAGACAGACCCTTCTCGCAAAGCCGTTGTTCTCTGTCCATCCGGCAAGGAAAAAGGGTAAGTTTGGGGGGGAGGGGTGTTTCTTAAAGGGGAAGGGGACACCCCCCATTCCAAAGTGGGGGGACACTCACTCTGTCCATCTTAAAAAGTCCTTTTATTTCTCGGAATTGAAGTCACTACACTCCCCATTGTCGCCATCCAGTTGAAAGAATACTGACACTTCCCATCATCCCCGGTCTTATTTTCCGTACACAGGTTCATGGGCATTGCAGTCTGACAAGCTCTCCTTCCATCCCAATTTGGTGGCACTCTAACCTCCATCATCCCGGCCCAGAGCCCCCAAAAAGGCAAAGTGGAAAAAGGGAGGGAGGACATTCCTTATCATCCCTGTCTTATTTCTCAGGGAGATGTGGACTGACACAGGATCGTGGGTTTTGCAGCCCAAAAAGCTTTCCTTCCGAGTTTCATGGCATTCTAATCCCCATCATCCCCACCCAGTGTTCCCACAAGGCAAAGTGGAAAGAGAGAGGGAGGACATTCCCCATCATCCCCGCCTTCCTTCTTCCTATGGGATAACGTTCCCCATCATCCTCATCTTTCCTGTTGGATCACATTCCCCCTCACCCCCATCTTCCTATGGGATAACATTCCCCATCGTCCCCATCTTATGAGATAACGTTCCCCATCATCCCAGTCTTCTAATGGGATAACATTCCCCATAGTCCCCATCTTCCTATGGGATAACATTCCCCATTGTCCCCGTCTTCCTTCCAATGGGATAACATTCCCCATCATCCCCATCTTCCTATGGGATAGCAGTCCCCATTGTCCCAGTCTTCCTATAGGATAACATTCCCCATCGTCCCCATTTTCTTATGAGATAACATTCCCCATCGCCCCAGTCTTCCAATGGGATAACATTCCCCATAGTCCCCATCTTCCTATGGGATAACATTCCCCATCATCCCTGTCTTCCTATGGGATAGCAGTCCCCATCGTCCCTGTCTTCCTGTGGGATAGCGGTCCCCATCATCCCTGTCTTCCTATGGGATAGCGGTCCCCATCATCCCTGTCTTCCTATGGGATAACATTCCCCATCATCCCCGCCTTCCTTCTTCCTATGGGATAACATTCCCCATCTTCCTTCCTATTGGATCACATTCCCATTGTCCCAGTCTTCCTATGGGATAACATTCCCCCATCATCCCCATCTTCCAATGGGATAACATTCCCCATTATCCCCGTCTTCCTATGGGATAACGTTCCCCATCATCCCTGTCTTCCTATGGGATAACATCATCCCTGTCTTCCTATGGGATAACATCCCCCATCTTCCTTCTTCCTATGGGATAACATTCCCCATCGTCCCCAACTTCCTTTCTACAGGATCACATTCCCCATCATCCCCATCTTCCTTCTTCCTATGGAATAACGTTCCACCCCAAAACAAATGGACTCTCGAGGCCTTTTTGGTGCTTGAAAGAAAAGAACATTTATTGCCTTTCGTTCCGGTATAAAAAAAAGAAGGGAGTGATAGAAAAAATATCTGTACAGAAAACGAAACGCAACCAGAGAAACACAGCTTTTCGGGGGGGGGGGTGTTTTGGGGGGGCAAAGAGCCCGCTGTGTCCTGCAAAATGGGGAGTGGGCTGCTGGCTCAGTTTTGGGGGGTGTGCAAAACAAAAGAACGGGGGGACAAGCTTCACATTTGGGTTATTTTTCCCCCTTGGGGTCAATGGCTTTTTTAATAGAGAGAGAGAGGTGTCTGTCCCCCGATATTCACTGGTGTTTGGAGGTCTTTCTCGCCCTGTTGGGACCCCCAAATCGCCTCTGCTTATGGGGTTCCCAACAGGGCAAGAAGGACCCCCAGCTTTGGTTTGAGCGGACAAACGGAGTGTTTTGTCTTTGTCCAAAGGAGGAGAAACACACAAGCACGCATCACACGTCCCCCGTCCCCCCAAAATACATAACACCCCAAAAACATATCTTTGGCTTCGAAGGGAAAAAAAAGTCAAAAAGAAGGCCACAATCTGCACAAAACAGACCCACAAACACACTTTTCTTTCCGGACGGTCACGTACTTTTTCACATTGCAAAAAATAGGCTCAGAAATAAGCGGGTCCCCCAAAAATGCCCAATGTGAGGTTAAAGGGTTGGACTAGACGGCCTTTGGGGGACCCTTTCCCGTCCAATATATTGCTTTCCCCCTCCCCGAAAAATAAAAAATACCAAAAGAGACTCCAAAGTTTGCTCTGTTTTGATTGTTTCCCCCGCACGCACGCACGCACACATCTATTTCTGGGACTACCACTCCCACAATCCCTTACAGACTGGGAGCGATGGGACTCGCAGTCCAAACAGCTGGGCATATTGCACACAATTTTTTTTTCTGTCTACCTTTGGGTCTGGCTCAGCGAGAAGGCTGAGTCTTCCAAGGAGGGTCCAGTCCGTTTGCCGTCAGGTCTATTTGGGGGGGGGGGGGTCTCCGTCTAGGGCTTTGCCCATTGGCGTCCATAGTAAAAACAACCAAAGTTGTCAACTTGAATCCTTTGGGGAGGGACACGTTGCCCACCATAGGCAAAGGGGTCTGGCTCAACAAAGACCCCAAAGTGAATCCTTTTTTGAGGGGAGGGGGCTCTATCGAAGCCTCTTTGCCCATTGAAGAGTGGCCAAAGTGGACGTCTAGCTTTCGGCAAGGCTCCAATCATCCAACAAGGTCCCTTTTTCGGGGGTCTCGGACCACCGAGAGGGCTCTCTTCCATACCCAAAGGCGAAAGAGGTCCCCCATCTTTAATTAGGCCCTTTTTTGGGGAGGGGTCTCCACCAAAGCCTTAGTCAAACTGTTTGGCCCAGAAAGACCCCTCTTTCCTTATTCAAACAGGTCTATTTAGGGGAGTGAAGGAGACCCCAATCTCGGCATCCATGGCAAAGCTGGCCAAAGTGGTCCCCTTCTGTACCCAGGCTCAGTGAGGGGGCGGGGGGTTCTTTGGTCCATTGCAAAGAGGGTCCGCATGCTGGCGCCCCACCGCCGTCAAGGAGGCGAGAAGCGCTCCAAGCCCCGCGGCCCGGAGAGGGATCCCTCGTGGTTCATTTGGCTGAGTGCCGCACTTTGGGCCAAGATTTGGGCCGCTTTGTCCGGCCCGAGGCCGAGATACAAGCCTTGCAAGGCCGTCTTCGGATCGGCGAGAAGCGGGTGATGCGGCCCTTCCGGGGAGAAGCCTAAGCGGAGAGCTTCGGGCGTCACGCTTTGAGCGGCGGCTGCGGCGGCGGCCGCGGCATGCATCTTCATGTGGCTGAGGAGGTTGCGCTGCTGGGCGAACTTCCCTCCGCAGACGCGGCACTCGTAAGGTTTCTCCCCGGAGTGGATGCGCATGTGCTCGGTGAGGCGGTACTGGCGGGTGAAGCGCATGCCACAGGCCTCGCAGGCGAAGGGCTTGAGGCCCAGGTGGCTGCGCATGTGGCGCGTCATGGTGCCGCGCTGCGTGAACTTCTTGCCGCAGATGGAGCACGGGTACGGCCGGGTCAGCCAGTGGGTCTTCTCGTGCTGCCGGAGCGTGGCCGGGTCCTTGTAGGCCTTCTCGCACGAATTGCACCGGTACGGTCGCAAGAGGTCCGCCGGAGCCGAAGGCGGCGCCGACATCGGAGGAGCCGGCGCCGGCACCGATTTCTCCAGCGCCTCCTCCTCCTCGTTGTGAGCCTCCACGTGCGCGTTGAGCTCCTCCGAAGACGGGAAGCCCTTCCCGCAAGGGATGCAGACGTATAAATTGTCCCCTCCGAAGCCTTCGGCCGAGTCTCCGTAGCCCAGAAAGCGCTCCAGGCTGGGAGACGGGCCCCCTCCGCTGCTCCCGGCGCTCTCTTCCTCTTCGTCATCCTCTTCTTCCTCTTCCATTTCGCTGCTGCTCTTCTCGTTCTCGGCCGTGACCGAATTCCTTTCCCCGTCCACGAAGGGCCTCGTCGGTGAAGGGGAGGCTACCTTTTCGCCTTCCTTCGTCCTCCTCTGGCCTTCCTCCTCCTCCTCCTCCACGTAACTCAACGGTTCGTGCTTCATCCAGCGGTAAATAAAGTCCGGGCCTAGTTCGGGCCGGTTCGAAGGCTCCAAGATAGCCGCCTCGGTGCCGATGTGAGGATGATGGAGGAGAGGATGCGGCGGAGGATGATGGTGGAAGGGCGGCTGTGGGACCTGAGGCGGCTCCTCGTGCAATGGAGGGTTTGGGGGGGCTTCTATTGTCGACCTCAGGCGAGCCTGAGAGGACGGCGGCACCGGAGGAAGAGGAGGACCCAGCTGTCCGTTGGGGCTCTTTTTGGAGAGATCCAACCCGCACAAAGGGGCGCAAAGGAGCCCAGCCTGCGATGCGGCGTACAGTTCGGCACAATGGGTGCTCAAGGGGTTGCCTCCGTCGCCGGGCCGCCCAAAGCAGCTCTGGATGACCGGCGTGGCGGCCCGGAGACCTCTCGCCAGCTTGCCCAACGGCGAGTAAATGCCACCCCCGTTGCCGTTTCCTCGCAGGGGGAAGTACTTCCCCGAACGCTTGAGCTTCTTCTTGCAAAGGGCCACCAAATCTGGGATCTGGAGGTAGCTCGCAGCGGCCAAGATGGCCCCCAAGGAGGGCTCTTCCGATGGCGGCCCTTCGTGGGAGTCGGTCCCTCCCAGGCGACCGGTGTAGATGAAGTCCAGGACGGCGCGGAAGACGGGCGGGCTGACCATCTCCTGGTCCAGGTTGACCAGGTTGTCGTGGACCACCAAGGCCTTCAGGTAGGCGCTGCTGGCCGCCAGGACGTTCTTGTGGGCCCGGAAGAGCGCGTTCTGGACCACCACCACCACGTCGCACAGGAAGCCCTTGGTCCGCTGAGCGTTGAGTTGGAGCAGGAGTTGCCTGGCGTGCGGAGGGGATTCCGGGGGAGGAAGAGGCGGAGGCGGCGAGGGCGGCGAGGAGGAAGGGGCTTCCAACATGGCGGCGCCTGCAAGGGACCAAAGAGAGGAGCGTCAACATTCAATGCAACCAAGAAGCCATTGACTCAATATCACTCCTCCTTCTCCTACAGCCGGTAGTAGTTTCACTGCCAAGACGCTGAGCCTCAACACTTGGTAAACATCTAGGATCAGGCAAAGTTGGGGACTGTGAGTGGATCGGAAAAGAGACGGAAGCATTAGACAGAGAACCCAGTTGGTAGAAGAAGGCCACGTGCACCAGTGGTGGGGCAAACTTGGGGTCCCGTCCCACCCAACTTCTGGTCATGGGTGGGTCAAAAAAGAGAGAAGAGTCCAGGAACTCAAGGCATTTTTCAAAAGCCTTACGCAAAAATGAACCAAAGTCTAGAACAGGGTGAAGTTGGGGGTCAAATCTCAATTGGGGGACCCTTCCTGGAGATGAGTGAATAAGAAAAATAGAGACAAGGAGAACCATTGGGAAGGGAAGCATCCAAAGGAGGCCATCGTTCAAGAAGTTCACGCACAAACACACTAGGGAGTCGGTGAGTCCGAGGGTCGCATCTCCAAGCCTCTCTGTTTGGGTGGGGGTCTTGTCTTCCGGAAGACAGGCGGAGAGCAAAAGGGAGGAAAGGGATGCATAGAAGTCTGTGCGGGAAAGAAATCCATGCTTCTACAAGAGAGAGGAATCGGGGGGGGGGGTCTCTGTCATCTCATGAGAAGAAAATCGGGGGTCTACTCCTGCATCTACAAGAGAGGAATCAGGGGTCTCTCGTCTCATGCTTCTATAAGAATCGGTGGTCTCATCTCAAGAGATTAATTGGGGTCTCTGTCATCTCATGCGTCTACAAGAGAGAGGAATTGGGGGTCTCTGTCATCTCATGCGTCTACAAGAGAAGAATTGGGGGTCTCTATCTTATGCGTCTACAAGAGAGAAATCGGGGGCATCTGTAATCTCATGCATCTACAAGAGAGAGGAATCAGGGTCTCTGTCTTCTCATACGCCTACAAGAGAGGAATTAGGGGTCTCTGTCTTTTCACGTGTCTACAAGAGAGGAATCGGAGGTCTCTGTTCTCTGGAGAGAGGAATTGGGGGTCTTTTCATGCATCTACAAGAGAGGAATCGGGGGTCTCTTGTCTCATGCTTCTATAAGAATCGGGGGTCTCTCTCATCTCAAGAGATTAATTGGGGTCTCTGTCATCAAGAGAGGATGACTACAAGAGAGAGGAATTGGGAGTCTCTATCTTATGCATCTACAAGAGAGAGGAATCAGGGTCTCTGTCTTCTCATACGCCTACAAGAGAGGAATTGGGGGTCTCTGTCATCTCAAGAGAGAGGATTTGGGGGTCTCTGTCTTTTCATGTGTCTACAAGAGAGGAATCGGAGGTCTCTGTTCTCCGGAGAGAGGAATTGGGGGTCTTCTCATGCATCTACAGGAGAGGAACTGGGGGGGTCTCTGTCATCTCATGCTTCTATAAGAATTGGGGGTCTCAAGAGAGATGAATCGGGGGTCTCTGTCATCTCATGCATCTACAAGAGAAATTGGAGGTATCTATAATCTCATGCATCTACAAGAGAGAGGAATCGGGGGTCTCTGTCATCTTGTGCGTCCATAAGAGAAGAATCGGGGGGTCTCTGTCATCTCAAGAGAGAGGGATTGGGGGTCTCTTTCATCTCATGCGTCTACAAGAGAGGAATCGGGGGACTCCTTGTACATCTACAAGAGAGGAATCGGGGGGCCTCTCTTGTCTCAGGAGAGGAATCGGGGGTCTCTTCTCATGCATCTACAAGAGAGAGGAATCGGGGGTCTCTGTCATCTTGTGCATCCACAAGAGAAGAATCAGGGGTCTCTGTCATCTCAAGAGAGAGGGATGGGGGTCCCTTTCATCTCATGCGTCTACAAGAGAGAGGAATTGGGGGTCTCTTTCATCTCATGCGTCTACAAGAGAGGAATCGGGGGACTCCTCATACAAGAGAGAGGAATCGGGGGCCTCTCTTGTCTCAGGAGAGAGGAATCGGGGGGTCTCTTACATCTCATGCATCTACAAGAGAGAGGAAATCGGGGGTCTCTGTTGTCTCGTGCATCCACAAAAGAAGAATCAGGGGGTCTTTGTCATTTCAAGAGAGAGGGATTGGGGGTCTCTGTCATTGCATGCTTCTACAATAGAAGAATTGGGGTCTGTGTTGTCTTGTGTCTACAAGAGAGGAATCGGGGGTCTCCGTCATCTCATGCTTCTGCAAGAGAGATGAATCAGGGGTCTCTCGTCTCATGCCTCTATAAGAATCAGGGGTCTCTCTCATCTCAAGAGAGAGTGGAATTGGGGGTCTCTATCATCTCATGCATCTACAAAAGAGAGGAATCAGGGGTCTCTGTCTTCTCAAGAGAGAAGAATTGGGTCTTCTCGTGCATGTATGAGAGGAATTGGGGGTCTCTCGTCTCATGCCTCTATAAGAATTGGGGGTCTCTCATCTCATGCGTCTACAAGAGAGGAACTGGGGGTCTCTGTCATCTCATGCTTCTATAAGAATTGAGGGTCTCTGTCATCTCGAGAGAGAGGAATGGGGGGTCTCTTATCTCTCCTCTCCAAGTTGGGGTTTGGGCAAAGTTTGGACCGAAAGGGAGAGGCGTCAGGAAGGAAAGCATACAAAACTCTGTACAAAACAGGTCAAAAGTGGGGACTTCCCTCCCAGTTTGGGGGTTCTCTTCCCAATGATAGATGGATAGGAAGAAAAAGAGGAAAAGGAGAAGAGCTAAGGGGGGAAAAGTGGAAGACAAAAAGGAGAAAAGCCTGGAAAGGAAATGCGCAAAAACCTCTTGCGGTGGGACGAAGTTGGGGGTCTGCTCCGCTGTTTTTGGCGTCCTAAGTTGGGGGATTTTTTAGGGGTGTCCCTTGCCAAAGCGGGGGCATTTTTAAAGGGGGGACAAATAGAAAAAGAGAGAGAGAGAAAGGAGGAAGAGGAGAGCCAAGCTGTGCGTAAAAGCGCCGTGCGTAAAAGTTCTCCGGACTTTGAAAGGAGCCTCTTCAAGGAGGGATGGAGCCCCTCTTTTCCGGTTTGGGGGTCTCTTCAGAAAGGTGGGACCCTCCCCAAATTGGGAAGGGGGAAAGGAAAGGAAAGAGGGAAGGGAAAAGGCTGGGGAAGGGAGAGGAAGAAGCCGAAGCCGCGCGTCAAAACCAAACCTCTGTGCGTCAAAAGCGGAGAAGTCGGGGAATCTCCCCAAAGAAGGGCTCTTTCTCCCCTCTCTTCCTATCCACTTTTGGGGGTCCCTTGTCTTGTCAATCTCGGGGTGCCACCCTTTCCTTTCTGGAGGGGTGGAAGGAGAGGAGAGAGGAAGAAGGAAACGCCGAAGGAAGGAAGTGGAAGAGTTTGGGGAAGAGAAGAAAAGGGGTCGGAAAGAAGCCCGTGCGTAAAAGGCGTCCAAGAGGAAACCCAAGTTGTTTTGCTTTTTGTGGGGCGCTTCCTCCTAGAAATTGGGGTCTTTTCCTCCCTCCCTTCCTCCCAAAAGCAAAAGGAAAGGAAAAGGCTTGAAGCAAGGAAGGAGAAGAGCAGCGGCAGAAGAAGGAGTGTTTCCAAACCGCCGCGCGTCCAAACGCACCGGTTCCAACGCGACGAAAGCGGGGCAAATCCCCTCCCTGGGTGCCTTTATTTCCTCTCTTCTTCCTTTCGCTTCTGGCCAGCTTCCCTTCCAAGCTTTGCCCCCTTATAGAAGGAGGGGGAAGGAAAAGAGGAGGAGGAGGAGAAGGAGAAGAAGAAGAAGAAGAAGCAGGAGAGGAGGGAGGAGGGGGCTTTGGGCACCATTGGGGCCAAGCTGTGACGTCACAACTCCTGCCCCCCCCTCCCTCCCTCCCTCCAAACTCCCCCTCACACCTGGGTCCCCTTTTGGGGAGGGGTCTCCAAGGGTCCCCACGCACCTGGATGGCCTTTCCAATGGGAAGTCAGTCAACCCCCAAAGGTAAGAAGGGGGTCCCCTTGACGCACCCCACTTCCCTTCCCAGGGAAAAGACCAGCCACGCCCTGGATTCCAGAGAGGGTTTTGAGGGTCCCAAGAAACGCCCCCCCCCCCCCAATCCTTCCAGGTCTTTTTTTGGTGGGAATCATCATCATTATCAACCCATTGCAAGGAATGGACTGAGCAAGGAAGGGATTCTGCCCTGGTTGGAGGAAGGGCTTTTTTTTGGGGGGGGGGATGTCACAAATAATATAAATGACAATCATAATTAGAGGGAAGAGGGGTGTCAAGGTCTCCAAGAAGGGGAGAATACATGAAAAAAGGGGTTTGGGGGGATCTGGGGTCGAAGGAAAGGCATGATGGAAAAGAGCGGTTGGGGCAAAAGGGAGTTCAACGTTTGGAGCAAAGTTTGGGGAAAAGTTTGAAGGAAAGTTTAGCAAGGTTTGGGAAAAGTTTGGAGCAAAGTTTGGGGAAAAGTTTGGAGCAAAGTTTAGCAAAGTTTGGAGCAAAGTTTGAAGGAAAGTTTAGCAAGGTTTGGGGAAAGGTTCAGAGCAAAGTTTGTGGAAACGTTTAGCAAAGTTTGGGGCAAGGTTTGGCAAAAGTTCAGGGCAAAGTTTGGGGAAACGTTTAGCATAATTTGGAGCAAAGTTTAAGGCGAAATTTGGAGCAAAGTTTGGGGAAATGTTTTGCAAAGTTTGGCGAAGAGTTTAGGACAAACTTTGGCTAAAATTTGGAGCAAAGTTTAAGGCAAAATTTAGCAAAGTTTGGGGGAAAGTTTGGAGCAGAGTTTAGCAAAAGTTAGGGCAAAGTTTGGAGTGAAGTTTTGGGAAAAGGTTTAGCAACGTTTGGAGCAAAGTCTGGAGGAAAGTTTGGGGAAAGGTTAGAGCAAAGTATAGGGAACAGTTTGGGCAAAGTCAAGAGCAAAGTTTGGAGGAAAGTTTAGCTAAAGTTTGGAGCAAAGTTTGGGGAAAGGTTCAGAGCAAAGTTTGCGGAAACGCTTAGCAAAGTTTGGTCAAAGTTTGGAGCAAAGTTTGGGGGGAAGTTTAGCTAAAGTTCTGGGGAAAGTTTGGGGAAAAGTTTGGTCAAAGTTTGGAGCAAAGTTTGTTGAAAAGTTTAGCAAAGTTTGGGGAAAGGTTAGAGCAAAGTTTAGGGAAAAGTTTGGAGGAAAGTTTAGCGAAAGTTTGGAGCAAAGTTTGGGGGAAAGTCTGAAGCAAAGTTTGGGAGAAAGTTTAGCCAAAGTTTGGTCAAAGTTTGAGGGAAAGTTTAACCAAAGTTTGGAGCAAAGTTTGGGGAAAAGTTTCGAGCAAAGTTTCGAGCAAAGTTTGGTCAAAGTTTGGGAGAAACTCTAGCGATGTTTCGGGAAAAGTTTGGAGCAGAGTTTGAAGCAAAGTTGAGCGAAAGTTTGGAGCAAACTTTGGGGCGCCTGCCTCCAGAGTGGAGCCCCCCAACCAACCAAGCAACCAAGCAACCAGCCAGCCAACCCACCCACCCCCCTCCTCTCCCGGTGCCCGTGCTCACCCGGGGGTCCGGAAGGGGGGGCCAGGCAGCAGGCGAGGTCCGCGTGGACGCGCATGCCTCTCGCTCCTTCCTTGCGGGTTGTGCTGCTCTGGTCGGGAGCCTCCTTCGCAGTCTTCTGCCGCGTCCGGGCCGCGAACTCGGCCTGACCTCGAGCTGAACTCGGGCGGGCCCTGCTTCCCTCCTCCTCCTCCTCCTCCTCTTCTTCCTCCTCCTCCTCCTCCTCCTCCTCCTGGCCAAGGGGCGGGCATCCCCAGGGTCGCCAAGGCTTTCAAGGGAGACCCCCCCCCAATGACAGGTCAGCCCTGAAACAGAGCCAGCCTCTGCACAGAGGGATTTGGTTGTGCTTTCCCTGCCTGGCAGAATGACGGGGGGTGGACTAGATGACCTCTAGAGCAGGCCTGGGCCAACTTGGGCCCTCCAGGTGTTTTGGACTCCAACTCCCACAATTCCTAACAGCCGGTAGGCTGTTAGGAATTGTGGGAGTTGGAGTCCAAAACACCTGGAGGGCCCAAGTTGGCCCAGGCCTGCTCTAGAGACCCCCCAATAATAGTATTACATTATTATGATATGGATATTATTATTTTATTATATTATTTATTGCTATTATATTGTTAATATTGTTTTCATTCTATTATTAAATCATTTTATTTTCTGTTTTTTATTACTATTATATTGTTGATATTGTTGTTTTCATTCTATTATTAATTCATTTTATTATCTGTTTAAAATACATTAAAATATTGTGTGCATAAATGTTATATATAATACATTATTTTTATTTCATATTTAGAATGTATTAAAATATTGTGTATTTCTGTGTGTGTGTGTATAATACTATATTATTGATTGATGAATTGTTACTATACTTTACTTTTTAGGCTGCAAAAGAAAGTTCCCTTTTATATTATTATTATTATTATTATATTACTATATTAATACATTATTGATTGATGTATTATTATTATATTTTATTTTTAGGCCCCAAAAAGGTTTCCTATATATATAAAACACTATTACTACTATTATATGGATATATTTATTATATAATTTATTGCTATTATGATATTGGTGTTTTTATTATATTATTAATTGATGTATTATTATTATTCTTTTATTTTTCAGGGCCCAAAAGAAGGTTATTATTATTATTATTAGAATATGATTATTTTATTATTTTATTAATTTATTTTTATTATGTTGTTTTTATTATATTATTAATTGATATTACTATATTACTATATTATTGGTTGATGAATTATTGTTATATTTTATTTTATGTCCAAAAAGAAGGCTCCTTGATTATTATTATTATAATTATTTGGGTATGATTATTTTATTATATTATTAATTTATTCTTATTACTATATTATCGATTGATGTATTATTATTATATTTTATTTTTATGTCTAAAAAGAAGGCTCCTTGATTATTATTATTATTATTATTATTTGGATATGATTATTTTATTATATTATTAATTTATTCTTATTACTAGATTACTATATTATCGATTGATGTATTATTATTATATTTTATTTTATGTCCAAAAAGAAGGCTCCTTGATTATTATTATTATCATTATTTGGATATGATTATTTTATTATATTATTAATTTATTCTTATTACTAGGTTACTATATTATCGATTGATGTATTATTATTATATTTTATTTTTATGTCTAAAAAGAAGGCTCCTTGATTATTATTATTATTATTATTATTATTATTATTATTATTATTTGGATATGATTATTTTTATTATATTATTAATTTATCCTTATTACTAGATTACTATATTATCGATGGATGTATTATTATATTTTATTTTTATGTCCAAAAAGAAGGCTCGGTGTTTATTATTATTATTGTTATTATTATATTGATATGATTATTTTATTAAATTATTAATTCTTGTTTTTATTATATTATTAATTGATATTAATAATATAATAAAATTTTATTATATTTATATTATCGATTGATGTGTTATTATTATATTTTATTTTTAGGTCCCCCAAAAGGTTACCTGTTTTTTTTTTATTATTATTATTATTATTATTATTATTATTATTATTATTATTATTATTATTATCCTCTTTTGAAAACTTCGGTCTTAAAGGGAAAGTGCGCTCTTTGCGCCTTCTGGTGGCCGCTTCTGGTATTGCAGTTGAGAAAGAACACATAATATCATTCTACTAGATGCCCCTTTATGGGCTTTTTAAAGGTATTTTGGGGAGTCGAAGGTTCAATGAAAGGACCAAGGCAGTGACATTCCCGGCCCATCCTCTGTTCAGCCACCTAGCCAATGCCTCAAATATTGAAACAACTTTCTTAGATCTGCAGAGATACTTGCAGGAACACCTCAGCAAGCAAGACTCCAAAAGTGGCAGGCTCAAACCCAGTGGCTGATGCCGGATGAGAGACGCAGAGCCAACCTCAAGGAATTGACCACAAAGTGGAGTCCATGACATGCGAGTGTGGAGAAAAGGAAATATTTTTTTAATTATTTTATTAGTACTGTTATTGTCATTTTTATATTTATTATAATGTTTATATTATTACTATTATTATATTAGTATTCATATCATCATTTTTTATATTTATTATTATATTACTATTATTTTATATTATTTTTATTATATTAATACTGTTACTATTTTATCAGTATTTTATCTTTATATTATTATATGCATTATTATAATAGTATTATTATTTTATTTATATTATAACTATTATTATATTGGTATTATATATTAATATTTATTATATTTATATTTATATTACTAATTTATTGATTATTTTATTAGTATTATATTATTTATTGTGATATTTACATTATTAATACTATTATTTTATTTTCATTTATATGTATTTTTATATTACCATTATATTATATTAGTGCTATATCTATATTATTATATTAGTATTGTATTAATTTTTATTGTATTCACATTATTATTACTATTACTTTATTATCATTTTATACGTATTTTTATATTACTATTATATTAGTATTATGTATATTATTATATTAGTATTGTATTATTATTTATTGTATATGCATTATTATTATTATTATTATTATTTTATTTTATTTTATTATCCTATTATTTTATTATCATTATATATGTATTTTATATTACCATTATATTAGTATTATTTTGCATAGAATTACGGAAAAAATAGACCCATGTCTGATCCCACAGCAAGCTGGCTTCAGGAAAGGCAAAAGCTGCACATCGCAAGTGCTGAACCTGACTCAGCACATAGAAGATGGCTTTGAAAGGCAGCAGATCACAGGAGCTGTCTTCATAGACCTGTCAGCAGCCTATGAGACTGTGAACCACCGCCTCCTCCTGAGAAAAATGTATAATCTCACAAAGGACGACCACCTCACCCGCCTCATAGGAAACCTGCTACAAAACAGGAGCTTTTTTGTTGAGTTCCAGGGCCAGAGAAGCAGATGGCGGAAACAGAAGAACGGCCTGCCTCAGGGGAGCGTGCTTGCTCCATCCATGTTCAACATCTACACAAATGACCAGCCACTGCCAGAAGGGACAGAGATTTTCATCTATGCTGATGATCGTGCCATTACCGCTCAAGCAGGGAGCTCTGAAATGGTTGAACAGAAGCTCTCCAAAGCTTTAGGTGCTCTTACTGCCTATTACAGGGAAACCAATTGATTCCTAATTCATCTAAAACACAGACATGTGCTTTTCACCTTAAGAACAGACAAGCATCCCAAGCTCTGAGGATCACCTTGGAAGGAATCCCACTGGAGCATTGCAGCACACCCAAATATCTGGGAGTCACTCTGGACCGTTCTCTGACCTACAAGAAGCACTGCCTGAACATCAAGCAAAAAGTGGGCGCTAGAAACAACATCATACGAAAGCTGACTGGCACAACCTGGGGATCACAACCAGACACAGTGAAGACATCTGCTCTTGCGCTATGCTACTCTGCTGCTGAGTATGCATGCCCAGTGTGGAACACATCTCACCACGCTAAAACAGTGGATGTGGCTCTTAATGAGACATGCCACATCATCACGGGGTGTCTGCGCCCTACACCACTGGAGAAATTACACTGCTTAGCCGGTATTGCACCACCTGACATCCGCCGGGAAGTAGCAGCCAATAGTGAAAGGACCAAGGCAGAGACATCTCCAGCTCATCCCCTGTTTGGGTATCAGCCAGCATGTCAAAGACTTAAATCAGACATAGTTTTCTAAGATCTACAGAGACACTCGCTGGAACACCTCAGCAAGCAAGAGTCCAAAAGTGGCAGGCCCAAACCCAGCACCTCAATCCATGGGTGATACCAGATGAGAGACTCCCCCCTGGGCACTCAGAAGACTGGGCGACTTGGAAGGCGCTGAACAGACTGCGCTCTGGCACCACGGGATGCAGAGCCAATCTTAAGAAATGGGGCCACAAAGTGGAATCCTTGGCATGCGAGTGCGGAGAAGAGCAAACCACTGACCACCTGCTGCAATGCACCCTGAGCCCCGCCACATGCACAAGGGAGGACCTTCTTGCGGCAACACCAGAGGCACTCCAAGGGGCCAGATACTGCTCAAAGGACATTTAACCAACTACCAAGTTTGCAAAATCTGTGTGTTTTTTTCTCCTTTTTCTTTTTAATCTGTGTTTGTTTTGCTCTGTTAGAATTGTAATACAATGGTTGCTGATGACACGATAAATAAATAAATATTTTTTTAAAATTATATCTTAATTATTATTACTATCATTATATGTATTATTATCATGTTATATTTATATATTATATTTTTATTATTATTATTGCTATTATTATAGGTATTATAATATTTATATATTATTATTATTATTATTATTATATTTATTTATGTATTACTACTATTCTTATGATCTATGTCTGTCTTAGGGCGGCTCTCCTCCTTTCCGGGCCTGCTTTGGGAACACCTGGCTTCCATTAAGAGGCGCTTCTTGGCTGCCCGGCCCAAGACCCTCGCTCTGCGGCCCCCATCTGTGACATCCCCCCCCCACATACACACACACACCCAAAGGCATGCAGACCCCTCCCCTCCTTTCTTTCTTTCCTCCTTTCTTTTCTTTTCTTTCCTCCTTTCTTTCTTGGCAGGGACCCGGCAGGAGGGGCTCAGCACACACATACATTGGGAGGGGGAAAAGGGGGGGGGTCTCAAGAAGCCCCTTCCTCTCTCTAGGAGAGACAGGCATCCCAGTTAGGTTTCAAGAGGAAGGAAGGAATGAAAAGAAGGAGGAAGAATGGAAGGAAGGGAATGAATGAAGGAGAGAAGAAAAGGAATGAAAAGAAGGAGGGAGGGAGGAGAGAAGGAAAGGAGGAGGGAAGGGAGGAATGAAAATAAGGAAGGAGGGAATGAATGAATGAAGGAAGGAAGGAAGAAGAGAAGGAATGAAAAGAAGGAGGAATGAAGGAAAGTAGGAGATAAGGAAAGAAGGGGAGGGAAGGAAGGAAGGAATGAAAAGAAGAAGGGTGTATGGAAGGAAGAAGTAAAAAGAAAGAAGGGGGAAGGAAGGAAGAAGAGAAGGAAAGAATAAATAAATAAATAATAAGAAGGGAGGAGGGAATGAAGGAAGGAATGAAAAGAAGGAGGAAGGATGGAAGGAATGAAGGAGAGAAGGAAAGAAGAAAAGAAGGAGGAAGTAAGGAGAGAAGGAAAGAAGGGAGGAGGGAAAGAATGAAAGAAGGAGAAGGAGAAGGAAGGAAGGAGAGAAGATTGAAAAGAAGGAGGAAGTAAAGGGAGGCGAGAATGAAGGAAGAAATGAAAAGAAGGAAGGAAGGAGAGAAACAAGAGAAAAGGAGGAAGGAAGGAAAGAATGGAAAAGAAGGAGGATGGATGGGTGGAAGGAAGGAGGGAGGGAAGGAAAGAGGAGAGAGGCAAGAAGAAGGAGGGAGGTAAGGAAGAAGGAGGGAAGGAAGGAAAAAAAAGGAGGATAGAAGGAAAGAAGGGAGGATGGAAGGAATGAAAAGAAGGATGGATGGAAGGAAGGAGAGAAGAAAAGGAAGGATGGAAGGAAGGAGAGAAGGAAAGACGGGGAGGGAAGGAATGAAAAGAAGGAGGAAGGATGGAAGGCAGGAGAGAAGAAAAGAGGAAGGAAGGAAGGAGAGAAGGGAGGAGGGAGGGAAGGAACGAAGGAAAGAATGAAAAGAAGGAGGGTGGATGGAAGGATGGATGGAAGCAAGGAGAGAAGGAAAGAAGAAAAGGAGGAAGGAAGGAAAGAAGGGAGGAGGGAATGAAGGAAGGAATTAAAAGGAGGGAGGAAGGAGAGAAGGAAAGGAGAAAAGAAGGAGGGAGGGAGGAATGAAAGGGAGGAAGGATGGATGGAAGGAAGGAATGAAGGAATGAAGGAGAGATGGAAAGAAGAAGGAAGGAATGAAAATAAGGAAGGAAAGAAGGAAGTCGATAGAAGAAAGAAGGAAAGGAAGAGATGGAGAAAGACGGAGGAAAAGAGAGAGGGAAGAGATAGAATAAAAGGAAGGAAGGAAGACATGAAGGAAAAGGAAGGATGTTGAAAAGATAGGAAGAAAGATGGAAGGATATTGAAGAAAAGAGGAAGGAAGGAAGGTGATAGAAGAAATAAAGGAAGGGAAAAGGAAGAGAGGGAGGAGATAGTACAAAAGGAAGGAAAGAAGAAAGGAAGACATGAAGGAAAAGGAAGGATAACAAAAGAAGAAAGGAGATGGAAGGAAAGAAGGATATTGAAGAAAAGAGAGGAAGGAAGGAAAGAAGGATAGAAGAAAGAGGGAGAAGGAAGGAGATAGAAGGAAAGGAAGAATGGAAGGATATGGAAGAAAGAATAGGAAAGAAGGAAGGATATAAAAAGAAAAGAAAGAAAAGAAAAAGAGGTAGAAGGAAAAAGAGGAAGAAAGGAAAGAAGGATATAGAAAGAAGGAAGGAGATAGAAGGAAAGAAAAAGGAGATAGAAAAGAGGAAGAAAGAAGGAAGGAGATAGAAGGAAAATAGAGGAAGGAAAGAATCAAGGGGAGGGAAGGAGAGAAAGAGGAAGGATATAGAAAAAATAAAGAGGAAGGAAGGAGTTAGAAAAGAGAAAGGAAAGAAGGAAGGAGATAGGAAAGAGGAAGGAAAGAAGGAAGGAGATAGAAAAGAGGAAGGAAGGAAGGAAGGAGATAGAAAAGAGGAAGGAAAGAAAGAAGGAAGATAGAAAAGAGGAAGGAAAGAAAGAAGGAAGGAAGGAGATAGAAAAGAAGGAAAGGAAGAAAGGAAGGAGATAGAAAAGAGGAAGGAATGAAGGAAGGAAGGAGAGAAAAGAGGAAGAAAAGAAGGAAGGAGATAGAAAAGAGGAAGGAAAGAAAGAAGGAAGGAAGGAGATAGAAAAGAGGAAGGAAGGAAGGAGACAGAAGAAAAGAAAGAGGAAGGAAAGAAAATAGGAAAGAAGGAAAGGAAGAGGAGAAAAGGGAGGGGGGAAGAGATAGAAGGAAAGAAAGAGAGGAAGGAAAAAAGAAAGGAAGGAGGAAATAGAGGAAATAAGGAGGAAAACACGTGTTTTTTCCCTGTGGCTTGCTGTGCCAACTCCTGATTAGGGGTGACATCCTTGGAGGGGACCCCTAGAGCCCATCTAGGCCACCCTTTGTGCCCCTTCCTTCCTTTTCCTCCTGTTTTCCCCCCTCTTTTCCTGTCCTTGGAGCCTCTCTCTCTCTCTCTCCTCCTGCGTCACTGGCCTCCCTTCTCCTTGCAGTACCTTCCTGCGGACACCGGGTGGCAGCAGAGCGCAGCGGGTCCCGGGCAGCCGCGTGGGCGCTGACGCCGCGCGTGACGGAGGTTGCCTAGCAACAGGAGGAGGGCAAGGGAGGGGGGCCTTTTGGAGGAGCGCTTGGTGACGTCACTGGGATACAGGTGCAAAGCCCCCTCCCACCCCCCCAAAAAAGGGGGAGGGGTGGGGGGTCTGTGCTACCTTGCAACAACAACAGCAACAACACAATCTCCTTTTTGCAAACAGAAAAACTGCCCTGGCCTCTGAGCATGTGCAGAGTGCCTTTGATGGACTGAATTTAGTTATTTACTTTGCATCTCTATCTATCTATAACCCATACTATATCAATAGGTAGGTATAGATAGATGTATTCTCCCATCTCTCCCTCTATATAGGCAGTCCATATTATCCATCTACCTCATACTATATATATATCTATATGATATATATACACACACACACACACATATACATACACACACACACACTATATATATATATATATATCATATAGATATATCATATAGATATATATATAGTATGAGGTAGATGGATAGATATATCCATCAATAGATACATACACACACACACTCATATATATATATATATATATATATATATATATATATATATATATTCCATAGTATCTATCTATATACATACACACTATCTATCTATATATACTATATGTATTCCATACTATCTATATATATATATGTGGTATATATTCCATGCTATCTATCTCTATATATACACTATATATATATTCCACACTATCTATTTATACTATATATATTAAAAACTATCTATCGCTATATATACTATATATATATTCCATACTGTCTATATATATATACTATATATATTCCACACTATATAAACTATATATATTCCATACTATCTATCATATCCATCCATTCTACTTATCTATTCTATTTATCTATCCATTCAATCTATCTAGCTATCTATCAATTCATTCTATCCATCCATCAATTCTATCTATCTATCTATCTATCTATCTATCTATCTATCTATCTATCTATCAATTCTGTCTATCAATTCGTTAAATCTATCTAGCTATCTATCAATTCATTCTATCCATCCATCAATTCTATCTATCTATTTATCTCTCAATTCTACCTATCAATTCATTCAATCTATCTATTTATCAGTTCCATCTATTTATCTATCCATTCTATCTATCTATCTATCTATCTATCCACCCATCAATTCAGTCAATCAATCTATCAATTCTATCTGTCTATCAATTCATTCAATCTATCTATCTATCTTTTCTATCTATCTCTTCTATGTATCATCTATTTATCTATCTATCAATCCATTCTATCCAATCCTATCCATCTTATTTCTCTATTTATCTATTTATCATTCCATTCTATCTCTCTCTCTGTCTTCTATATACTATCTATTTATCTATCAATCAATCCATTCAGTCTATCTTATCTATCTATCTATCTATCTCTTCTATGTACTATCTATCTAAATTTGCTACCGAGCACAATTCAAGGTGCTGGCTTTAGCCTATAAAGCCCTACACGGTTCCGGCCCCACTTACCTCTCCGAACGCATCTCCGCCTATGAACCGGCGAGGATGTTAAGATCGTCAGGAGAGGCCCTTCTCTCGGTCTCACCTTCTTCACTAGTGCGGTTGGTGGGCCTGAGAGACAGGGCCTTCTCAGTAGTGGCCCCTCGGTTGGGGAATTCCCTCCCTAGCGATATCAGGACAGCCCCTTCCCTATTGGCGTTTAGGAGGAGGGTTAAGACGTGGCTCTTCGAACAGGCGTTCGGATAAGTATGCAATAACATCTAACTCAGGAATGACGGCATATTGAACAAGGAATGATAATACGACTGTGAGAACAGGATCTGATTCTAATTAGGCGCGATGATTTTATGTGTATTGTCTGT
>NW_026844589.1:3424179-3431679 GCF_025583915.1 Anolis sagrei ordinatus | reverse complement strand
ATAATGGAAGTTGCTATCCAATATATTATTATATTACCAGACTCCCAGGGATAATGGGAGTTGCAATCCAATATATTATTATTGTATTACTGGACTTCAAGGAATAATGGGAATTGTCATCCAATATATTATTGTATTTCTAGACTCTCACTCCAAGGGATAATGGGAGTTGCCATCCAATATATTGTTATATTACTGGAGTCCAAGGGATAATGGGAGTTGCAATCCAATATATTATTATATTACTAGTCTCTCCCAGGGATAATGGGAGTTGCCATCCAATATATTATATTACTAGACTCCCACTCTAAGGGATAATGGGAGTTGCCATCCAATGTATTATTATTATATTACCGGACTCCAAGGGATAATGGGAGTTGCAAGCCAACATAATATTATTATTGTTGTTGTTGTTATAACACCTGATTTTTTATTTGTATGATCATTAAATAAATATTTTTTTTAAAAAACCATGCTTCTGTCGTGACTAAAATTGCAATGTATAGATGTGCATGTATATGTGTGTGTGTGTGTACATTACTTTCAATGTGTTTTCATCACAGCGTTCTTGTCAAGGGACCCCAGAGAAGTGATGCCAGGGCACATCCTTTGATCTTTCCAGCCCTTGGGACTAGATGACCTTTAGGGTCCCCATCCTGGTATTTTAAAAAGGGGCCAAAATCCCCCTTCTTTTGTCCCCCCTCCTGAAAAGCCAGCCTCCCATTGAATAAAACTGCAATATCTTTCAAGGAGGGTTGGACTAGATGGCCTTTAGGGGCCCCTTTCCAAGGATTAAGTCTCTTTCATGCTTATACTCTTCCTCCCTTTCAAAATACCATTGGCCTTGTTTTATTATATATTGTTATTTTTATTTTATATATTAATTCTATTTTTTATTTTTTATTCTATTACATATTTAAATTATTTTTATTCTCTCTATATATTATATTATTTATACTCTGTCATAGATTAGGGTATATATACTTTTTTGTTATATATATATTATATTATTTATTATTTCTAATTTATATATTACTTTTATTTCTATTCTATTATTTTAGTATATATTATTTTTATTTTATATATTAATTTTATTATACTCTGTCATAGATCAGATTATACTATTTTTGTTATATATATATATATATATATATATATATATATAAATTTATTATTTCTAATTCATATATTAGTTTATTTCTATTCTATTATTTTATTATATATTATTTTTATTTTATATATTTATTTTATTTATTTATTTTTTTATTCTATTACATATTAGATTATTTTTGCTCTCTATATATTATATTATTTATACTCTATCACAGATTATTTTTGTTATATATATATTATATTATTTATTATATTTTTTCTCATTTATATACTATATTATATTTATTTTATTTATATATATTATTTATTATATTTTTTCTCATTTATATACTATATTATATTTATTTATATATATCATTTATTATATTTATAATTATTTATTATATTTTTCTCATTTATATACTATATTATATTTATTTATATATATCATTTATTATATTTATATATATTATTTATTATATTTTTCTCATTTATATACTATATTATATTTATTTATATATATCATTTATTATATTTTTTTCTTTTATATACTATAGTATATTTATTTATATATATTTATTATATTTTTTCTCATTTATATACTATATTATATTTATTTATATCATTTATTATATATTTTTCTAATTTATATACTATATTATATTTATTTATATATTATTTATTATATATATTTTCAAATTTATATACTATATTTATTTATTTATTTATTTATTTATTTATTTATTTATTGCATTTGTTGACCGCCGTTCTCAGCCCTTTCGGGCGACTCACGGCGGTGTACAACATATAAAAACAGTTTTACAATACAACCCTCATACAACACTCTACATAACAAGCAATAATACCACAATCATATAATTAAACTAAATCATCCGCGTCGTCTCCTCATAGAATCATAAACCAATCTCATAATCCATATTCCGTTCCAGTCGTCAGCCAATTGTTATAGCATTTAGTTAAACGCCTTCTCGAATAGCCATGTTTTTAGACTCTTGCGGAATGACATAAGGGAGGGCGCCTGTCTGATGTCTACAGGGAGGGTGTTCCACAGCCGGGGGGCCACCACCGAGAAGGCCCTATCTCTCGTCCCCGCCAGACGTGCCTGTGAGGCAGGCAGGATCGAGAGAAGGGCCTCCCCAGATGATCTCAAGGCCCTCGTGGGCTCATAGGCCGAGATGCGGTCAGAGAGGTATTTTGGGCCGGAACCGTTTAATATATTATACTTATTTTATATATATATATCATTTATAATATTTTTTCTAATTTATATACTATATTATATTTATTTATATTTATTATATTTTTTCTAATTTATATACTATATTTATTTATTTATTTATATCATTTATTATATATTTTTCTAATTTATATACTATATTATATTTATTTATATATATATATATTCTAATTTATATACTATATTATATTTATTTATATATATTATATTTTTCTAATTTATATACTATATTATATTTATTTTTATATATTATTTATTACATTTTTCTCATTTATATACTTATTATATTATATTTATTTATATATATTATTTATTATATATTTTTCTCATTTATATACTACATTTATTTATATATATCATTTATATATATATACAAATGTTTATATACTATATTATATTTATTTATTTATTATATTTTTTCTAATTTATATACTATATTATATTTATTTATATATATATTTATTATATATTTTTCTAATTTATATACTATATTATATTTATTTATATATATATTATTCTAATTTATATACTATATTATATTTATTTATATATATATTTTAATTTTATATACTATATTATATTTATTATTATTATTATATTTTTTTAATTTTTATATATATTATATTTATTTATATATATTTTCTAATTTATATACTATATTATATTTATTTATATATATTATTTATTATATTTTTTCTAATTTTATACTATATTATATTTTTTATATATATATTTTATTTATATACTATTTTATATTTTATTATATTATTATTTTATTTATTTTATTATATTATTTATTTTATTTTATTATTATACTATTTTATATATTATATATTTATTATATTATTATATTTTTTTATTTATATACTATAATTATTATTTATATATATTTTCTAATTTATATACTATATTTATTTATTTATAATTATATTTATTATATTTTTTCTAATTTTTATACTATATTATATTTATTTATATATATATATATTCTAATTTATATACTATATTATATTTATTTATATATATTATATTATTATATTTTTTCTAATTTATATACTATATTATATTTATTTATATATATATATTTTCTAATTTATATACTATATTATATTTATTTATATATATTATTTATTATTTTTTTTCTAATTTATATACTATATTATATTTTATTTATATATATATTATATTAATTTATATACTATATTTATTTATTTATTTATATCATTTATTATATATTTTTCTAATTTATATACTATATTATATTTATTTATATATATATATATTCTAATTTATATACTATATTATATTTATTTATATATATTATATTATTATATTTTTTCTAATTTATATACTATATTATATTTATTTATATATATATATTTTCTAATTTATATACTATATTATATTTATTTATATATATTATTTATTATTTTTTTCTAATTTATATACTATATTATATTTATTTTATTTTATTTTATTTATATTATATTCTTTTTATTATATATTTCTATTTTATTATTTTTATTATATTATTATTATTATTATTTATTTTATATATTATTTTCCTTCTTGCCCCCTTCCCCTCCTTTTCTCCCCCCCCCCCTTTCTCTCCTGCTTGGCGCTGCTATAAATAGCCTCTCTCTCTCTCTCTCTCTCTCTCTCTCTCTCTCTCTTGCCGGCTGCTGCCTCCGTCTCCCGCTGACGTCACGCCCGACGTCATTGTGTAGGAAGCTGCTTTTCTTATGAATGGGGCCGCGAGGTCTCCTCTGTTACTACGAGGACCCAGATATAAAGGAGGCAGAGGCAGCAGCCAAGCAGACAAGCAGAGCCAGGCACAGAAGGCAGATCCAGGCAGAGCACAGCCAGCACAACCCAGCAAACCAGGAAAGAAGGAAGGAAGAAGATTATGATATCATATATTACCTTATTCTGTGGATAGATTATTATTATATTTCTATTTTATGGAATTTTTTTATTCTAGGATATTATTTTATTTTTATGTCCTATATTTAGATATGATTTTCTTTCTATTTTATGAATTTTCTATTGCATATCTATTTATCCATCCATCCATCCATCTATTTATTTATTTATCCATCCATCCATCCATCCATCCATCCATCCATCCATCCATTTATCCATCCATCCATCCATTCATCCATCCATCCATTCATCCATCCATTTATCCATCCATTTATCCATCCATTTATCCATCCATCCACCCATCCATCTATTTATTCATCCATCCATTTATCCATCCATCCATCCATCTATCCATCCATCCATCCATTTATCCATCCATCCATTTATCCATCCCTCCATCCATTTATCCATCCATCCATTTATCCATCCATCCATCCATCTATCCATCCATCCATCCATTTATCCATCCATCCATTTATCCATCCCTCCATCCATTTATCCATCCATCCATTTATCCATCCATCCATCCATCTATCCATCCATCCATCCATTTATCCATCCATCCATTTATCCATCCATCCATCCATTTATCCATCCATCCATCTATTTATCCATCCATCCATCTATCCATCCATCCATCCATTTATCCATCCATCCATCCATCTATTTATCCATCCATCCATCCATCCATCCATCCATCAATTCATCCATCCATCCATCTATTTATTTATCCATCCATCCATCCATTTATCCATCCATTTATTCATCCATCCATCCATTTTCTATTGCATATTCTTATACTTATGTTCTATGTTTATACATTATTCTATTTCTTTCTACTTTATGCATTTTCTATCATATATATATATATATATATATATATAGCATTATTTATATTATATTACATTATATATATATCTATTTTATGCATTTTCTATTACATATCATTATATTCTATATTTATATATTATTTTATTTCTACTTTATGCATTTTCTATCATATATTATTATATTTATTATATATATATTGCATTATTTATATTATATTACATTATATATATATCTATTTTATGCATTTTCTATTACATATCATTATATTCTATATTTATATATTATTTTATTTCTACTCTGTGCATTTTCTATCATATATTATTATATTTATTATATATATAATGCATTATTTATATTGTATTATATTACATTTATATTATTTTAATTTTATTTACAATAGTATATATTAGATTTTATTTGTATTCTACTATATTCCATCAGTTATTATATTATAGTTATTACATATTATATGTTTTGTTTTATTTATGTATATTATATATTATTATTTTATGTTATTTTTATATTATATTTTATATGTTTTGTTTTATTTATGTATATTACACTATATATTGCTTATGCTGTTTTTATATTATATTATTATATTTATTATGTATTTTCTATCATATTATATGTTATTATATTTATTATTATATTGCATTATTTACATTATATCTATATTATATTACATATATATTATATTATTTTTAATCTTATCTACTCTATTATATATTAGATTTGATTTATGTTCTGGTATATTATATTAATTATTATATTTACTATATATTATATGTTTTATTTTATGTATGTATATTATTCTATATATTATTTAATATTATTATTTCATGTTATTTTAATATATTATATTACATTATATTATATATATAACATTGAGAGGAAGGGGCAGAAGAGAGCCCTCCATGTCAAGCAGGTAAGGCAGGTGGGTGGTGGGGACTACAACTCCCATCCTCCCCACTAGGTCTGCCCTATGGGGGAATTGGGGGTCTATACAACTTAATATGGGGGGACCCCCCCCCTCCTTTCCTCCTGCGGATCTGGCCCCTCCCTCCCAGTTTTGCAACCTGTTGCATTGCATCAATTGGGAGGAATTATGGGCTTTCCAATCCCTCCCTCTTAAAATAATGATTGCAAAGGAAAGTATCTCAGAGTGTCTCTGTTGTGATACTTTTGTCCCTCATCAATATGTTAGCCTCATATTATATTATATTATATTATATTATTATAATATTATCATATAACTTCCTATCTCTCTGTCTACTGTCTATCTGTCTACCTACTTCTTATCTATCGATCCATATATTTGCCTCTCTACTTACTTACCTATATGTCTTATTACCTATCTTCCTATCTGTCTATCTCTCAACCTATCTATCTATTTATCTATCTATCCATCCATCCATCCATCCATCCATCCATCCATCCATCCATCCATCCATCCATCCATCCATCCATCCATCCATCCATCCACATATCCATCCATCCATCTATTTGTCTATCTTCCTGTCTGTCTATCTACCTATCTCTAGCCATCTATCCTATCTGTCTTCCTGTCTGTCTGTTTATCTATCTATCCACCTATGCATCTATCTAGCTGTCTATGCATCTAGCTGTCAGTCTGTCTTCCTATCTATCCATCCATCCATCTATCCATCCATCTATCCATCCATTTATCTATCTATCTATCTATCTATCTATCTATCTATCTATCTATCTATCTCTCTCTCTATCTATCTATCCATCCATCCATCCATCCATCCATCCATCCATCCATCCATCCATCCATCCATCCATCTATCTATCTATCTATCTATCTATCTATGCATCTATTCATCTATCTATCTATCTATCTATCTATCTATCTATCTATCTATCCATCCATCCATCCATCCATGCATCTATCTATCCATCTATGCATCTCTCCATCCATCCATCCATCCATCCATCCATCCATCCATTCATCCATTCATCTATCCATCCATCCATCCATGTATAATCTATCTATCTATCTATCTATCTATCTATCTATCTATCTATCTATCCATCCATCCATCCATCCATCCATCCATGCATCTATCCATCTATGCATCTCTCTGTCCATCCATCCATCCATCCATCCATTCATCTATCCATCCACCCATTTATCCATCCATCCATCTATCTATCCATCAATTCATCCATCCATCCATCTATCTATCGATCTATCTCTCGATCTATCTCTCTATCTCTCTCTCTATCTATCTATCTATCTATCTATCTATCTATCTATCTATCTATCCATCTATGCATCTATCTATCTATCCATCCAATCATCTACCTACCTACCTACCTATTATCCATCCAATCATCTATTATCTATCTAACTATCTATCATCCATCCA
>NW_026844589.1:3376376-3420567 GCF_025583915.1 Anolis sagrei ordinatus | reverse complement strand
CATCCATCCATCCATCCATCCATTTATCCATCCATCCATCCATCCATCCATCCATCCATCCATCCATCCATCCATCTATTTATCCATCCATCCATCCATCCATCCATCCATCCATCCATCCATCCATCTATTATCCATCCATCCATCCATCCATCCATCCATCCATCCATCCATCCATCTATTTATCCATCCATCCATCCATCCATCCATCCATCCATCCATCCATCCATCTATTTATTCATCCATCCATCCATCCATTTATCCATCCATCCATCCATCCATCCATCCATCCATCCATCCATCCATCCATCCATCCATCCATCTATCCATCCTCCTCCTCCTCCTCATCATCATCATCATCATCATCATCATCATCATTATTATTATTATTATTATTAATCAATTTAATACTCCTCCCCCAAATTAATATTGGAAGGGATTCCAAAATATATTGGGGAGGGGGGGGGATATTATTAAAAGGGGAGGCCGGAAGTGCCCCCGGAAGTGGAGAGCTCTAGGCTTTTTTTTCCTTTTAAAGGGGAAGCTGCAGTTTTTGCTGCTTTTCAGCTGTTTTGGACTCCAACTCCCAGAAGACTCTGCGGCATTTGGGTCCCAGGTGGAGGTATTCTGCGTAATGGGAATCCCAAACAGCTGCAAGGTGTTGAAAACATGTTTGGAGGCTCTTCCTTTGGAGAAAGGTATGCTATATATATATATATATATACACACACACACATATACATATACATATATATAGATGACCTTCGGGGTTCCCCTCAATCCCAATGATGACCTTTGGGGTTCCCCTCAATCCCAATGACTTCTATTGGCCTCAAATGGATTCACTTTTGGGCTCCCAGTGATGGGTGGGATAGTCCCATTGACTTTCCTTGAGTTGGGGTCCCATTGATTCTCATTGGGTCAGGATGGATGACCTTTGTGGGTCCCTTGAGCCCCATTCCGTGACATTGGTTTGAGATGGTTGGGTTCCTCACATTTCTCAGTGACTTCCATTGGGTTCAGATGGATCCCCACTGATCCCCAAAGTGTTGGGATGGATGACCTTTGGGGGTCCCATTGGTTCCCAATGACTTGCATTGATTTTTGGGGTCCCTTGAGTCCCATTGGCTTGAGATCGATGTATTTGAGATCCTTTCCATCCTTATGAGTTTCAATGGGGGATCCCTTGGATCCTATTGATTCTAATTGGGTTGGGATGGATGACCTTTAGAGATCCCTCAAGCAAATTTACATTGCGTTCCCCACATTTCCCAATGATGTTTTTTGCTTTGATATGGATGTCACTTCACTCAGATGTATATATTATACATACATACATGCAAGGGGTTAGGATGTATATATTATACACACATACCAAGGGTTGGGGTGGATGACCTTTGGGGGTCCCATTGAGTCTCATTGAGTTGGGATGGATGACCTTTGAGGGGACCCATTGAGTCTCATTGAGTTGGGATGGATGACCTTTGGGGGTCCCATTGATTCTCATTGGGTTGGGATGGATGTCCTTTGGGGGTCCCATTGATTCTCATTGGGTTGGGATGGATGTCCTTTGGGGGTACCATTGATTCTCATTGGGTTGGGATGGATGTCCTTTGGGGTCCCATTGATTCTCATTGGGTTGGGATGGATGTCCTTTGGGGGTTCCACTGATTCTCATTGAGTTGGGATGGATGACCTTTGGGGGTCCCATTGATTCTTATTGAGTTGGAATGGATGACCTTTGGGGGTTCCACTGATTCTCATTGAGTTGGGATGGATGACCTTTGGGGATCCCATTGACTCTGATGGGGTTGAGATGGATGACCTTTGGGGTTCCCCTGGAAGGAAGGCCAGCGTGCCGGGACCTTGGCTCTAGACTGCTTACTGCGAAATCCAAGGGGCGAAACAGTAACAGTCCACAGTCATGGCTACTGACGGCTGGCGGCAGCAACATTTTCCTGCATTGTTATTGTTTATTGTTTACTGGTTATTGTTGTGGTCTTGCTTCGAGGTTGGGGACGATGGGCTCTCTTTCTCTCTGAGATAATAATAATAATAATAATAATAATAATAATAATAATAATAATATATCCCATCATCCCCAAACGCCTCGCAAAGATACATGGCTTCGAGTTTCCGCTAAAGCCACGGCCACCTGCAAAAGGATTGCAAAGCCCATCATCCCCAGCCAGTAGTAGTCAAGAATAGTCCTTTGCATCTGGACCTCTGACCTGTGGATGATGGGTTGTGCAGTCCATAAAGCAGACTTGTTTTGCCTCTTATCCCTGGGATCATTTGGTATGGCTTTTAATAATAATAATAATAATAATAATAATAATAATAATAATAATAATAATAATTATTATTATTATTATTATTATTATTATTATTATTATTATTATTATTATTATTATTTAATCTGATTGTCATTATGGGATACTAATCCAACGGGGTATTATTGTGGGAGGGGATGATGGGCTTTGCTTCTCTCCTAGCATCGCTTGCCTTGTGATCCTGGCTTCGTTTGGAGCATTAATGGCACATGTTTGGTGACATAAGACATGTTAAGGTCATGGACTGCATGGAGCGCCGTTACCTTCCCGCTGAAGTGGTACCTATTGATCTACTCACATTTGCATGTTTTCAAACTGCTAGGTTGGCAGAAGCTAGGGCTGACAGCGGAAGCTCACGCCACTCCCCGGAATAATAATATAATAATAATAAACCTGCGACCTTTCGATTTATTATATATATTATATTATATTATATTATATTAATTATATATTACATTATATTATATATATTATTAAATATTTTACATATTTTGCATTATATATTACATAATATGTTATATTATATCTTATTATATTATGTTATATATTATATATTATTATATATAATATATATTATTATATATAATATATATTATATAATATATTATTGTGTTATTATATATATTATATATAATATATTATATTACATTATATTATTGGTTTTATATTTTATATATATTATATTATATATTATTATATGTTATTATATTATATATTATATATGTTATATTATATATTATTATATTATTATATTTTACATATTTTATATATTATTATGTTATATATATAATATATAATATATAATATATAATATATTGTTCTATAATAACACAATAATATATAATAATATATTATATATTATATATAAACATAATATTATATGTTATATTAAATATTATATATTGTTATATTTTACATATATTATATGTTATATGTTATATTAAATATTATTATATATTATTGTGTTTTTATATTATATATATATATTATATTATACATTATTTTATGTTATTATATTATATTATACTATATTGTACATGATTTTGGGGTGTTTGGGGGATGATGGGTCACCTCCGCGGTGATGCTTCTTTGGATGCCTTTCCTCGTCGCCATGGCGTCGGATGCAGGCTCGGCGTCTCCACGGCAACCGTCTCCAGGGCAACCGTGGCTTTAGATTGTTACTGTGCGGACATGGGTTTTGGTAACAGTCTACAGCCATGGTTGGCTCGGTGGACGCAAGAGCGGCGGAAGAGAAAGAAGACAGATCCGCATCCTGGAATGGTCTGATTGCAGAAGGGGGGCTCCTAAAGGTCATCTAGTCCAACCCCAGCCTGGCATCCCATTGAAACCACCCCCAAAAGATGCCAGGAAGGAGAGTCATGAAACAGTAAAGTTAGGAGGGACCCACCAAAGGCCATCTAGTCTGACCCTATTGTGTTTGTGCAATACTAAAATGTCTTCCCAAAAGATAACTGTATTCTTGGATCTTTGCACATGCTCAGAGGTTGGGGTTAGACCTTCGGAACTTTGCACAAGCTCAGAGGTTGGGGTTGGACCTTGGGAGCTTTGCACATGCTCAGAGGTTGGGGTTAGATTGTGGGAACTTTGCACATGCTCAGAGGTTGGGGTTAAACTTTGGGAACTTTGCACATGCTCAGAGGTTGGTGTTATTTATTTATTTATTTATTTATTTAAGAGTTTTTATATCCCGTTCTTCTCACATTATAGGTGATCAATATAAAATACATTAAAATATGTCAGCCCTTGCTAACTTTGCACATGCTCAGAGGTTGGGGTTAGCCCTTGGGGACTTTGCACATGCACCTGGATCTTCACACATGCTCAGGAAATGCATAATAATAATAATAATAATAACAATAACAACTTATTACCCTGGAGCCTCTGCACATACTCAGAGATCATAATGATGATGAGGATGTACTTATTACCACGAAACCTTTGCACATGCTCAAGTTGCAGTGAGTTCCAGAGATCATATTATTATTATTATTATTATTATTATTATTATTATTAACAACCTTGGGCTCTTTTCTCAGGCCCTCCTGTCTCTCACCGTCCTGTCTTTCCTTCCTTGGTGGTGGGTCAAACATGAAGGTTGTATGGCTATTATTATTATTATTATTATTATTATTATTGGCCATGACTCAATGATGCCAATGAGATGCCATTGAAGCCCTAATGGCCATTCCCTTTGCTGCCCTCTTGTGGACACAGGAATAGTTGCCCTTGCCTTGAGATTCTGATCTCTAATCCTTTGCTGCCATCCAGTGGTCAGGTAAGGAAGTGCATCCTTCAGCCATGGAGTGTGCCTCTCTGCTGCCATCATGTGGACATTGTGGAAAACTGCACCTCCATATTACAAAAATAAAATGTATTCTATTTCCCAAAAAGGAGGAAAACAAGAAATAATAAAGAAGGGAAGGTGGGAATAACAGAATGAAAGCAACATTATGTTTATGCCATTTATTTGGTGACATGTCTGTCAATGTGAACAAACGCATCATCCTGGGTGTAATTCCTTCCCATCAAGTGGTGGTCCCATCCTCCCCTTCCGCCTTGCTGAACTGGGCGAGGAAGGCAATGTATTCCTTCTTCTGCGGAGCAGCGGCTGGGACGAAGTGTCCCCCGGGGTGGAGGAGGGTCCGGGCCCCCTCGAAGTGGTCAGCCAGCTCCATGCTCATGTGGGCCGGGATGACCCGGTCGCTTTCCCCGACGACGTGGATGCTGGGTACTGCGATGGGGGCGTTGTAGTAGGCACGGTGGGGTCCGGCTTTGCTCTGGAAGCCGGCCACGAGGAGGGCGAAGCGGAAGGGGAAGCGGGGGTCTCCCCGCTGCTGGAGGGCGCAGAGGATGCCCACCAGGGCCGCCCCTTGGCTGAAGCCCATCAGCCCTGAGAAGGGGCCCCGCTCCGCAAAGGCCGACGCTACGGCTTCCAGGGATTCGTCCAGGCCGGAGCAGGACTCGGACTCCTCCAGCGCATTGAAGGTGCCGTCGGACGGGTTGGAGAACCACCAGCCTCTCGAACTTGGCTCCCCTGGAAGAAGAAGAAGACAAAGAGGGTGCACTTAGATGATGATGATGATAATAATAATAATAATAATAATAATAATAATAATAATAATAATAATGTTGATAATGATGATGTAGTTATTACTCTAAGACCTTTGCACATGCTCAGTTAGATCCAGAGATCATAATTATAATTGCAAAGTTCTCAGGGTAATAAGTACATAATAATAATAATAATAATAATAATAATAATAATAATAATATCTCTGGATTGAACTGTGTTTGAAACATTTTTTAGACAGATAGATAGGACGATGGGAGGATGAATGGATGGATAGATAGGCAAAGACACAGACAATAGGAAAATGGATGGATAGCTAGATAGACAAACAGACAAATGGATAGATAAATGGATAGATTGGGAGATAGATGGAAGATAGATACATAGATGGATGGATGGATAGATAGATAATCTATCTACCTGATAGACACATTGACAAATGGATGGATAGTGAGATTCAGAAATAGATAGACAGATAGGCAGGCAGACAGACAAACGGATGGATGGAGAAAGGGGCGAGGTAGATAAGAAGATCGGTGGATGGATGGATAGATAGGAGGATGGATGGACGGATGGACAGACGGATGGATAGATGGATGGATAGATGGACGAATGGATGGATAGATGGACGGACAGATGGAGGGACGGATGGATGAATGGACGGATAGATGGATGGACGGATGGATGGACGAACAGATGAATGGATGGACGGACAGATGGATGGATGGACAGATAGACGGACAGATAGACGGACGGATGGACAAATGTATGGATGGATGGATAGATGCATGGATAGGCAGTCAGGCAAACAGATGGAAAGATAGATGGATAGATAGGCAGACAGGCAAAGAAATGGATGGATGGAGAAAGGGGGAGTAGATAGATAGGAAGATGGATGGATAGATAGGTAGGTAGATAGATAAGATACATACATACATACATAGATGGATGGACAGATAGATTAGATAGATAGATATATAGATTGATGGACAGATAGATAATCTATAGATAATCTATCTACCTGATAGACAGATTGACAAATGGATGGATAGGAAGATAGATAGAAGGATGGATGGATGGATGGACAGATAGACGGATAGATGGACGGATGGACAAATGGTGGATGGACAAATGGATGACGGATAGGCAGACAGACAAATGGATAGATAGATGGATGGATAGATAGATAGATAGATAGATAGATAGATAGATAGATAGGCAGACAGACAAACAGATGGATGGATGGAGAAAGGAGGAGTAGATAGATAAGAAAGATGGATGTATAGATAGGTAGATAAGATACATACATACATACATACATACATACATACAGAGATGGATGGACAGACAGACGGATGGCTAGATAGATAGATAAATACATTAGATAGATATATAGATTGATGGACAGACAGATAGACAGATAATCTATAGATAGATAATCTATAATCTATCTATCTGATAGACACATTGACAAGTGGATGGATAGTGAGATTGAGAGATAGGTAGACAGAGAGGCAGACAGGCAGACGGATGGATGGACGGACAGACAGACAGGATACATAGATGGATAGATAATCTATCTATCGAATAGTTACATAAACAGATGGATAGTGAGATAGATAGACAGACAGAGAGAGAGAGAAGGGGAAGATAGACAAGAAGCTGGATGGATAGATAGGAAGATAGATAGATAGATAGATAGATAGATAGATAGATAGACACAGACCGACACATAGACAGACGGACGGATTAATGGATGGGTGAATGGATGGATAGATGGATGGACGGACTAATGGATGGATAGATGGACGGATAGATGGACGAATGGATGGATAGATGGATGGACGGACTAATGGACGGATAGATGAATAGATGGATGGATGGACGGATAGATGGATGGACGGACGAATGGATGGACAGATAGATGGACGAATGGATGGGTAGATGGATGGATGGACTAATGGATGGATAGATGGACGGATGGATGGACGGACGAAGGGATGGATGGACTAATGGATGGATGGATGGCTAGATAGAATAGAGAGATAGATACTTAGATGGATGAGAGATGGATATCATAGGTAGGTAGGTAGGTAGATATACAGGAAGATAGATAGATAGATAGGAAGACGGATCCCCCCCCCCCCCAAAAAACCTGATAGTATTCAAATGTGGGCATATCAGGTATGCATGCTAAATTTGGTCCCGATCCCTCATTGTTTGGCTTCACAGTGCTCTCTGGATGCAGGTGAACTACAACTCCCTCAAATCAGGGTGCATTTCCCCCAAAGACCTCCAGTATTTTATTGTTCATGAGGATTCTGCATACTTAGTGTGGTCAAGGACCATTATCAGTGGGGTACACAGTAAGGTTACAGTGAGCTACAACTTCTTGGTGCAGGGTGAACTACAACTTCCATCCTGTTGAGTTAGGCCCCCTGACCCTCCAGTAATATGTTTAGTTGCTGATCAATTCAGCAGAAAGGAGTAGGAAAGGGTTAAAGGAGAAGCAGTGGGCGGGGTTATGCAAATTCCACTCCTTGGGCCCGCCTCCGCCTCACCTGATTGGCTGCCGGCGGGGACCAAGTGAGGCGCGTCCAAGAATTCGAGCTGCGCATGCCCGCGGAGGGCTTTCCTCAGCGCCCCCGTACGAGCCCGGAAGATGGCGGCGTCCTGGCGATAGCCGTGAAGGCAGAGCAGCCGCAGTTCCCCGCTGCGGGCCGCCATTTTCCCCTGCTTCCGGTTACTGTACTGACGCACATCCGGTTCAAAAGCCCCGGGTTTCCTGAAACCTGCTCTCTACCCCCCTCCAGCGGCTGCGCCTGAGAACTGCAGCTCAAGGCATTGAATCCTTCGCTTTCCCTGACTCAGAGAAATAATAATAAAAAATAATATATAAAAATAATAAAAAATAGAAAAACAATCATTTATATTTATTATTATTTACAATGATTTATACTGATGTTCATTCATTCTTTCTTGACCATCTGTACCTAAAAAAATATTATTTGTTTTTACTAAATCAATGCAAAATCATCATTATACAATATATTTATTATTATTAATAATAAAAAATAGAAAAACAATCATTTATATTTATTATTATTTACAATAATTTATACTGATGTTCATTCTTTCTTTCTTGACCATCTGCACCTGAAAAAAATATTATTATTTTTTAAAAATATTAAAACAATGCAAAAGGAAATAAGTAATATCATTTATATATTATTATTATATGTATTTTTATTTACAATGATTTATATTGATGTTCATTCTTTCTTTCTTGACCATCTGCACTTGAAAAAAATATTTTTTAAATATTAAAACAATGCAAAAGGAAATAATATCATTTTATATTATTATTATTTGCTTTATGTTGATGTTCATTCATTCATTCTTGACCATCTGCACCTGAAAAAAATGTAATTTATTTTTATTAAAACAATGCAAAAGAATCATTATACAATATATTTATTATTAATAATAATAATGCTACCTCTGAGCATGTGCAGAGGACCCAGGGTAATATGTAAATAATAATAATAATAATAATAATAATAATAATAATAATAATAATAATAATAATATCATCTCTGGATTGAACTGCAACCTGAGCATGTGCAGAGGTCTCAGGGTAATAACATTATTATTATTATTATTATTATTATTATTATTATTATTATTATTATTTACATAATAATGTTATTACCCTGAGACCTCTGCACATGCTCAGGTTGCAGTTCAATCTAGATATATTATTATTATTATTATTATTATTATTATTATTAATTATTATTATTATTATTATTTACTTGCTAACTTGAGAACTTTGCATATGCTCAGAGGGTGCAGTTAGCTCCAGGAATCTTTGCACATGTTCAGGAAATAATAATAATAATAATAATAATAATAATAATAATAGTAAATAAATAAATATATTATCCATCTGAATATTAGGAAGAACTTCCTGACTATGAGAGCCGTTCAGCAGTGGAACTCTCTGCCGCGGAGTGTGGTGGAGGCTCCTTCTTTGGAAGCTTTTAAACAGAGGCTGGATGGCCATCTGTCGGGGGTGATTTGAATGCAATATTCCTGCTTCTTGGCAGAATGGGGATGGACTGGATGATGGCCCAGGAGGTCTCTTCCAACTCTTTGATTCTTTGATTCTATTTGGGATCACACATTTTTACAAATATACATGATGTTTGCCTCAGTGCGAGAAAGGTCTCAGTCTGTGAGAAGGCCTCCCAGTGTGAGGCAGACCTTAGTCTGTGAGAGAAGCCTCTGTGTGAGATACGAGGGGCATTCATTAAAGATTTCCCCTGACTCACTTCTGTTTATCACAGGACGCATTTCAATGGCTTCTCTGTGTAGTCTGACATGGTGGTTGTGAGAGTGGTCCAGCATTTCTGTATTCTCAAATAATAGGCCATGAAAATGAACAAAATGTGGCTACCAGTATTAAAAAAAACTCTCAAATTACAACAGCACAACAACAGAGAGGAAACAAACAAGGACATCTAACTACCTCTCAACAAAAGATTGCCCCAGACACTGCCAGGCCATTATATGCTAATCAAGATGGTCAGTTGAAACATTCACACCTAGCTCCAGTAGACAAGAGTCCTTTGTCCCACCCTGGTCATTCCACAGATATATAAAACCCCTTTTCCTAGTTCTAACAGACCTCACCACCTCTGAGGATGCTTGCCATAGATGCAGGTGAAACGTCAGGAGAGAATGCCTCTAGAACATGGCCATATAGCCCGAAAAAAACTACAACAACCCATTTTTTTCCAGTTGTAAGACCAAACAGGGCCTGTGTTGGATGGGGTCACACTCCCCCTTATTTATTTGTCGTGTCAGGACAACCAGTCAAATTACATTACATTTCTAACAGAACAAAGCAAACAAACAGACAAAACACAAAATGGGTGAGTTTAGTAGTTGGTTAAATGTCCTTTGACCAGTATCTGGCCCCTTGGAGTGCCTCTGGTGTTGCCGCAAGAAGGTCCTCCATTGCGCATCATGTGGCAGGGCTCAGGGTGCATTGCAGCAGGTGGTCAGTGGTTTGCTCTTCTCCACACTCGCATGTTGAGGATTCCACTTTGTGGCCCCATTTCTTGAGGTTGGCTCTGCATCTCGTGGTGCCAGAGCGCAGTCTGTTCAGTGCCTTCCAAGTCACCCAGTCCTCTGTGTGCCCAGGGAGGAGTCTCTCATCGGGTATCAGGCTGGGTTTGAGCCTGCCACTTTTGGACTCTCGCTTGCTGGGGTGTTCCAGCAAGTGTCTCTGTAGATCTTAGAAAACTATTTCTTGATTTAAGTCGTTGACGTGCTGGCTGATACCCAAACAGGGGATGAGCTGGAGATGTCACTGCCTTGGTCCTTTCACTATTGGCTGCTACTTCCCGGCGGATGTCAGGTGGTGCAATACCGGCTAAGCAGTGTAATTTCTCCAGTGGTGTAGGGCGCAGACACCCTGTGATAATGCGGCATGTCTCATTAAGAGCCACATCCACTGTTTTAGTGTGGTGAGATGTGTTCCACACTGGGCATGCATACTCAGCAGCAGAGTAGCACAGCGCAAGGGCAGATGTCTTCACTGTGTCTGGTTGTGATCCCCAGGTTGTGCCAGTCAGCTTTCGTATGATGTTGTTTCTAGCGCCCACTTTTTGCTTGATGTTCAGGCAGTGCTTCTTGTAGGTAAGAGCACAATCCAGAGTGACTCCCAGGTATTTGGGTGCGCTGCAATGCTCCAGTGGGATCCCTTCCTTCCCAGGTGTATGATATTGTTTCTAGCGCCCACTTTATCAGTTATTTATATGGTTCACAGTGGTCTCAGGAAGTTAGTGAAGGTACTGTGAGTCCCATCATCTGTGGTCCATCCTCCTCCAAACTGCTCCACGATGGAGAGTGGGTCATGGGGGCTCTGTGTGCCAAGTTTTGTCTTGACTGGTCATTAGATGAGTGTTGCAGAAGTCTTGGGAAGTGAGTGGAGATACTTGAAGTCCCATCATCCATTGTCTGTCCTCCTCGAAAGTGCACCAGGATGTAGACTGGGTCATGGGGGCTCTGTGTGCCAAGTTTGGTCTTGATCAGTCATTGGCGAGGGTCTCAGTGGTCTCAGGAAGTGAGTGAAGTGACTGCAAGTCCCATCATCCATCCCCAAATTTTTCCAAACCGCACCAGGATGTAGAGTGGGTCATGCGGGCTCTCTGTGCGAATGGTGATCCTGATCCATCACTGTTGGCAGTTGTAATGGTCTCAGGAAGGGAGCGCAGGTATTGCAAGTCCCATCATCCATGGTGCATTCTCGTCCAAAATTAGAAATTAGATCGGCCCCCTCCCTATACGGCTCCGGTCCAGCGTACCTGTCCGAACATATCTCCTTCTACATCCCACCTCGGAGTTTAAGATCTGGGGAGGCCCTGCTCTCGGCCCCGCCTCTGTCTCAAACACATTTGGCGGGGACGAGGGACAGGGCCTTCTCGGTGGTGGCTCCCCACCTGTGGAATTCACTTCCCAGGGAAATTAGGTCATCATCATCCCTCCTCACCTTTAGAAAGAAGGTTAAAACATGGATGTTTGAAATAATTAAATAAATAAACTCTTGTCTGTTGGGAGGCAAGTGTGAATGTTGCCATTGGCCAGCTTGATTAGCACTGAATGGCCTTGCAGCTTCGATGCTTGGCTGCCTGCTGCCTTGAAACATCAGGAGAGAATGCTTCTGGAACATGGCCAGGCAGCCCGGAAAACTCACAGCAACCCAATAATAATAATAATAATAATAATAATAATAATAATAATAATAATAATAATATTGTTCTGACTCAATTATGAAAAGCAGGGCTCTTCCTAAAGGCACTGCAGCCACTGGACACAAGGGGGCGGTGTTGCCTTGCAAATAATGAATGGGGAAAACAGGAAACTCTTATTTCAATATTATTATTATTATTGCTATTGTTACTATTATTATATTACACTGTACCATGATAATATTATTAATTATAATAGAATAATATAACAATTCTAATTGTTATATTATATTATAATTAATAATATTATCATGGTACAGTGTAATATAATAATAGTAACAATAGCAATAATAATAATATTGAAATAAGTAATAATATATATATAATTAATTATAATAAAATGATACAATAATTCTAATATAATTTATTAATACTATATTACCATATTATCTCCCCAAATGGAACTACAATAATAATAATAATAGTAATTATTGTTGTTGTTGTTGTTATTATTATTATATTACACTGTACTATAATAATATTATTAATTATAATATAATAATATAACCATTGTAATGGTTATATTATAATTAATAATATTATTATTAATATTAGTAATAAAATATATATAATTATAATAAAATAATAATAATTCTAATTTATTTATTTATTTTATTTGCTTTATTTCTATACCACATTTTTCAGCCCTTAACAGGCTGAATTAATATAGTATAGGCTTAATTAATATAATATAGTATTAATTTATTAATACTATCATCATAGTATTAATTTATTAATACTATCATCATAGTATTAATATTAAATTATAATATTATAATATTATATTATAATATTATAATCATAGTATTAATATTAATATTATCATAATATTAATTTATTAATACTATATTATCATATTATCATATTATCTCCCCAAATGGAACTATAATAATAATAGTAATTATTATTGTTATTATTATTATAGTCCTATTTGGGGAGATAATATGATAATCTTCATGAAGATGGCGGGATCATCCCCAAAGCTGGCGATAGGCTCACCTCTTTGGCCCCTTTGGCCGCCTTCTGTGGCTGATGGGAGCGGTGGTTGACGGTCCAAGGGCCGAGTGACTGAGCCGCATAGAAGTCCATGGGATATGTCTCTTGCCATTCAACTTGCTGCAGTGCCACAGCCGCCTGCAACGAGAAGCATCCTTTTCAGTGCTTTAGTACATGCTTGTTGAATAAATACATAATAATAATAATAATAATAATATGGATTGAAGTTGGTGTAATGGAACTGCATTATGTGCGTGCCTACCTCGTAGGGAGTGAGGAGGGGCCTGGGGAAGGCTTCCCCCCAGTCGATGGAGAGCCGAGGGCAGGCAACCTGGACCCACCTGCGGAGGGAAAGGAGGTGGGAGCGAAGACCTCCCCACACAACCCCATAAGAGAGAGGAAGGGGAGGATGGGGTTTGTAGTCCCGCCCGGCCTGGACTCACGCTCCGACATCCGGGAAAAGGCCCAGCTTCTGGGGGAAGATCTCCGAGAGGAGCACACGCAAGAAGGGGCGCCCCAGGGACTCCAGCACTGACTCCAGGTGCTGCAAACAGAGGGAGGAAGAGGGGGAAAAGAGGGGGAATATATATATATATATACACACACACACCACCTGGATTGCCAAAATTTGCCCAAGCTATACATACATACATACATACATATATTCATACATGTATTTATATACAAACATATAAATATATACACACACACACTCATACATGCATACACACACACACACACACATATATACACACACATACATAGTCATATACACATACATGTATATACATACCAGACATATACTTATACATGCATATACACGTACACATACACACCAATACACATATATACGCATACAGTCATATACACATATACAAACCACACACACTCTCATTCATGCATATACACATATACACACATACACACACACACAACTATGCATATATATCAGGCAAGGGCAAAAGGTGTTTTGGACTTCAACTCCCACCTGGATTGCCAAAATTTGCCCAAGCTATGCATACATACATATACTCATACATGCATAAACACATATACAAACGTACTTATACATATTATACACACACACACACACATACTCATACATGCATATACACACACATATATAATCATATACACATATATATACATAACCACACAGACACATACACACCAATACACATACTCATACACACACATATATACATAGTCATACACATATACACATACATGCCATATACACACACATATATATATACACACACATACATAGTCATGTACACATATATATACATAACCACACAGACACATACTTATACATGCATATACACGTACACATACACACCAATACACATATATACGCATAAAGTCGTATACACATATACATACCACACACACTCTCTCATTCATGCATATACACATATTATATATATATATATATATATATACACACACATACTTAGTCATACACACATATACACACAAACCACACAGACACTTAGATACTTATACATGCATATACAGATGCACATACCTACCAATACATACATAAATATATATATGCACAGTCATATACACATGTACATACATACCACGCACACACATGTACATACATACCACACACACTCACACACACACACACATATAGTCTTACACACATATACACATATATGTATACCCATATAGATATGTGTGTACACATACTCATACATATATATACATATATACACACACACACATATACACACACACGCATACCTATACATACTCATACATACACATGCAAACATACCTACATATACATGTATACATGCACATGCATACACATGTACACACATACATGCATATACATACACACACACACATGCATCTATCTATCTCTTTAAAGGGACAAAGATGGAGGGATAGATGCAACGAGGCTGGGTGGGGGGGCTGTACCTGGAGGATGGCGGGGGAGCCCTGCCGGCCCAAGGAGCCCAGGATCAGGCCCCACATCCCGGCCCCAGAGGCCTGCCTCACCGCCCTCTCCCGGGACTCCGCCATGCGCCGGTGGGAGAAGCCCTCCTTCGAGAAGACCTTGCTGTATGGGTCGTACCTGTGGGGTAACGAGGGGAGAAGGTGGGGTCGGGGAGGGGCACAACAGCCCTATCTCGGCTGCCTTTCTCCCACCCATCCCTCTAGATCTCTCATTGATCTATCTACCTACCTACCTATCTACCTACCTAACCTCCATCCCTCTATCCTATTTATCTATCCTCCATCCTTCTATCCTATCTGTGTCCATCCCTCTATCTCTCTATCCTATCTATCCTTCTACTTCTCTACTCCATCTACCTTCCATCTGTCCATTCCTCTATAACTCTATCCTATCTATCTATCCTCCATCCTTCTATCCTACCTATCTATCCATTCCTCTATATCCACTGTCAGTCTATCTAACCACCCATCCATCCATCTCTCATTCATCTATCTATCTACCTATGCTATCCATCCATCCATCCATCCCTCTATATCTCTATCCTATCTGTCTATGCCATCCATCCATCCATTTCTCATCTATCTATCTATCTATCTATCTATCTATCTATCTATCTATCTATCTATCTATCTATCCTATCTATACTATCCATCAATCTCTCATTCATCTGATAGACAGATCAATCATCTCTCCATCCATCCATCCATTTCTCATCCATCTATGTATCTGCCTACCTACCTATGCTATCTATCTATGCTATCCATCCATCTCTCCATCTATCCATCCCTCCATATCTCTATCCTAACTATCTGTCTATGCTATCAATCCATCTTTCATCCATCAATCTCTCACCCATCTATGTTATCTATCTATGCATCTATCTATACTATCAATCGATCCCTCATCCATCTATCTGACATACAGATCAATCATCTTTCCATCCATGAATCCATCCTTTTATATCTCTATCCTATCTGTCTGTCTGTCATCTATCCATTCATCTATCTCCTACCTACCTACCTATGTTATCCATCCATCCACCTCTCATCCATCCATCTATCCACATCTATCTGTCCATCCATCTACCCATCTCTCATTTATCCATCCATCATCTACCTATCCACCTATCTATATATGCTATCCATCTCTCACTTATCCATCCCTCTATGTATGTATGTATGAATGAACGAATCTATCTATCTATCCATCCATCCCTCCCTCCCTCCCTCCCTCCCTCCCTCCCTCCCTCCCTCCATCCATCCATCTATCTATCTATCTATCTATCTATCTATCTATCTATCTATCTATCTATCCATCCATCCATCCCTCCTTCCACCTACCTACCTACCTATCCATCCCTCTATCTATCTATCTATCTATCTATCTATCTATCTATCTATCTATCTATCTATCCATCCATCCATCCATCCATCCATCCATCCATCCATCCATCCCTCTATCCATCCCTCTATCCATCCATCCATCCATCCATCCATCCATCTATCCATCCATCCATCCATCTATCTAGCTATCTAGCTATCCATCCCTCCCTCCCTCTATCCATCTCTCCCTCCCTCCTTCCACCTACCTACCTACCTATCCATCCATCCCTCTATCCATCCATCTATCTATCCATCCCTCTATGTATCTATTTATCTATCCATCCATCCCTCCCTCCCTCCCTCTATCCATCCCTCCCTCCTTCCACCTACCTACCTACCCATCCCTCTATCTATCCATACATCCATCCATCCATCTATCCACCTATCTATCTATCCATCCATCTATCCATCCCTCTATCTATCTATCTATCTATCTATCTATCTATCTATCTATCTATCTATCTATCTATCTATCCCTCCCTCCATCCATCCATCCATCCCTCCCTCCTTCCACCTACCTACCTACCTACCTACCTATCCATCCCTCTATCTATCTATCTATCTATCTATCTATCTATCTATCTATCTATCTATCTATCTGTGCCATCCATCCATCCATCTCTCATCTCTATCTCTCATTAGAAAGCTCAAACATTTCTCCATCCACCCACCCCTCTATTTCCTTATCCTATCTTTCTATCTTTCTATCTTTCTATCTTTCTATCTTTCTATCTTTCTATCTTTCTATCTATCTATCTATCTATCTATCTATCTATCTATCTATCTATCTATCTATCTATCTATCTATCTATCTATTCATCGCTCTATTGTAGGGGTTGGGCTAGATGGCCCTCGGGAATCCCTTTCTAGGATTCCAGATGGATTGATACAGATCTTCCCATCCTTCCCCTATCCTTTGACTCTCCCGCCTGCCTCTGCTCACAAACCCAAACTCAAAGCAGAACCCGCCCGACTGTGCTCCTCGCACGAGGGATGAGCCCCCCTGGCCCCGCCCGCCCTCCCTTTCTCCTCGCACGCTTGTGATTTGTGTCCCGAAAGGGAGCGGGGCGGCCTCCCATCCCATAAAGCTGCCTCCCGGTAACAAACGGCCTGATCGGGGATGGAGGCGCAAAGGAGCGCAGGCAGCAGGCATCCTCGTCGCTCGCTCGCTCATTCGTTCGTCCTCCTCATCTCCTCATCACCCTTTTTATGGCTTCCTCAGCCGGGAGGGATTTAATGGGAGCCCCATAATCATCAAGGAGGCATATTTCCCCGGGGAAGCTGTCAAAACGTTTGCGTTCGGAGGGAGTTAAATGGCAGCTGCTCCCCAAACACACCTTCCTGGCCCGACAGAACGCTGGCGCCGTCTCTCTCGACATCGAGGGATCCCCCCGCCACAACGTCACCTTGAACGTTTGCCCCAGTGATCCTGGCCCCTCATACTTCACACAGAGGCTTCTCTCACAGACTAAGGCTTGCCTCACACTGTGAGGCCTTCTCACAGACTGAGACCTTTCTCCCACTGAGGCAAACGTCTCCTTTGGTGTGCATCCTGTGATAAATAGAAGTGGGTCAGGGGAAATCTTTGATGAATGCCCCTCGTATCTCACACAGAGGCTTCTCTCACAGACTAAGGCCTGCCTCACACTGGGAGGTCTTCTCACAGACTGAGACTTTTCTCCCACTGAGGCAAACGTCTCCTTTGGTGTGCATCCTGTGATAAATAGAAGTGGGTCAGGTGAAATCTTTAATGAATGCCCCTCGTATCTCACACAGAGGCTTCTCTCACAGACTAAGGCCTGCCTCAAACTGGGAGGCCTTCTCACAGACTGAGACTTTTCTCCCACTGAGGCAAACGTCTCCTTTGGTGTGCGCCCTGTGATAAATAGAAGTGGGTCAGGGGAAATCTTTAATGAATGCCCCTCGTATCTCATACAGAGGCTTCTCTCACAGACTAAGGCCTGCCTCAAACTGGGAGGCCTTCTCACAGACTGAGACCTTTCTCCCACTGAGGCAAACTTCTCCGTTGGTGTGCGTCCTGTGATAAATAGAAGTGGATCAGAGGAAATCTTTAATGAATGCCCTTAGTGTCTCACACAGAGGCTTCTCTCACAGACTAAGGCCTGCCTCACACTGGGAGGCCTTCTCACAGACTGAGACCTTTCTCCCACTGAGGCAAACTTCTCCGTTGGTGTGCGTCCTGTGATAAATAGAAGTGGATCAGAGGAAATCGTTAATGAATGCCTCATATCTCATACAGAGGCTTCTCTCACAGACTAAGTTCTGTCTCACACTGTGAGGCCTTCTCACAGACTGAGACCTTTCTCCCCACTGAGGCAAATGTCTCCTTTGGTGTGCGTCCTGTGATAAATAGAAGTGGGTCAGGATAAATCTTTAATGAACGCCCCTCATATCTCACACAGAGGCTTCTCTCACAGACTAAGGCCTGCCTCACACTGTGAGGCCTTCTCACAGACTCATTGTCCTTTCCTACTCTGGTCGTCATTGTCTTTTGTCCATCTGCCAGCCTACCCGAAGGCCTGGTCCCAAATCCAGGTTTTTAACTTCCTCCTGAAGGAGAGGAGGGATGTTGTTGATCTAATTTCCCCGGGGAGCGCATTCCACAGGCGACGGGCCACCACTGAGAAGGTCCTGTCCCTCGTCCCCACCAGTCTCACTTGTGATACTATCATTATTATTGTTATTATTATTTATGCAGTATAGTAATATAATATTACCATTGTTGTACATATTATTATTGTATTATAATAATAAAATATTATCATCAGTATACTTATTATTATTAATGTATTATTAAAATATATTACCATGTTTATATTATTATTAATGTATATAATAATATATTATCATCAGTATATTTATTATTATTAATAATGTATTAAAATATATTATTACAATGTTTATATTAGTAATGTTTTATAATAAAATATTATCATCGTTATATTTATTATTATTATTAATGTATTATTAAAATATATTATTACCATGTTTATATTATTAGTAATGTATTATAATAATATATTATCATCGTTATATTTATTATTATTAATGCATTATTAAAATATATTATCATGTTTATATTATTAGTAATGTATTATAATAATAAAATATTATCATCAGTATATTTATTATTAATGTATTATTAAAATATATTATTACCATGTTTATATTATTAGTAATGTATTATAATAATAAAATATCATGATCATTATATTATTATTAATGCATTATTAAAATATATTATTACCATGTTTATATTATTATTAATGTATTATAATAATATATTATCATCGTTATATTTATGATTATTTATGTAATATTATAATATTATCATCAATATTTTTATTATTATTATGTATAGAAAGAAAAACCCCAAATACCTGTAAGCGGGGATGCTGGGGTTTGCAATCATGATGGACTCCAAGTGGAAACGGCCATCTCCCAAATACCTGCCATTGGAAAATCAATGAGAGGGGGTGATGGGTGTTGCAATTACATTAAAAAAAAGAGAAGAAACTTGTATTATTTATTCCTCTCTATTTGCCCCTTCCACAGCACATTAAGCATCCCCATTATCGGCAATAATTAGGTGTCTCGTACGTCGCGGCCTCCATCCGTCTTCCCCAAATGGGAAATAAAATAGAATAAAACACAATAAAATAAATGCAAACCTCCCTCCCTTGAGAGGAATGATGGGATTGAGAGTGCTTTGCCCTTGGCTCAGATCCCAAGGAACCCCCGGGACGGGGACCTGTCACTCACACGATGGCGTCGGTGTTGCTAGGCAACCGGGGGGAGGTGCATCCCAGGATCTCCCCCGGCGACAGAGGTTTGCATTGCGGGATTTGGACGCCGTATTCCGGAGCCAGGTCCCGAGCGGCCGCCTGCAGAATAATACACACATACATATATATCTATGCGTTGCATTTCTGCAATCTCTGGAGGTTTTCAAGCTGAGGCCAGATGGCCATCTGTCGGGAGGGATTAGATGGTGTCCTCAATTTACGGCGGAAATTCGGGTGCACCCTTCCTAGGGTCCATGAGGTCTTCTGGATCCAGGGACATAATGTTAATATAATATATAATATTACATTATGTTATTATAACAACATATTATATTACAATATGTTAAGAGTCTCTGAGGTCATTTGGATCCAGGAAATTATATATATATATATATATATATATATATATATATATATATATTATATTATATTATATTATATTATATTATATTACATTATATTAGGGGTCTATGGGGTCTTCTGAATCCAGGGACATTATACTGATATGATATGATGTAGTAATGTAATGTAATATAATATAATATAATATAATATAATATAATATAATATAATATAATATAATATAAATAATATGCGATTGTATTATAATAATAAAATATTATATTGTATAGTATTACATTATATTAGAGTCTATGAGGTCTTCTGAATCTGGGGTCATTATATTATTATTATTTATTATTATTATATTATATTATTAATATTATTAATATTCATATTAATATTATATTAATAATATTATGTTATTATTAATATTATTATATAATATTATATAATATTATATTATTATATAATATTATTATTATTATTATTATTAATAATAATAATAATAATAATAATAATATGGTATTGTATTATAATAATAAAATATTATGTTGTATTACATTACATTATATTAGGGTCTGTGGTCTTCTGAATCTGGGGACATTATATATAATATAATGTAAATAATATGGAATTGTATTATAATAATAAAATTATATTAATATAATAAATAATAATAATGATTTGTATTATAATAATAAAATATTATATCACATTATATTTTATTGGGGTCTGAGGTCTTCTGAATCCAGGGACATTATATTAATATAATAATAATAATAATAATAATAATAATAATATGGAATTGTATTATAATAATAAAATATTATAGTTTATTACATTAGGGTCTCTGAGGTCTTCTAAAACTGGGGACATAATATAATTGCCAGTAGGCTGAGAATTGCGGTATATAAGCGTAATAAATAAATAAATAAATAATATATTATTATAAGAAAATATTATACTACATTATATTGCGGTCTCTGAGGTCTTCTGAATCCAAGGACATTATATTAGAATCTATGAGGTCCTCTGAATCTAGGGACATTACATTAATATAATAATGTTATTATTATATTATTATAATATATAAAATATTATATTATAATTATAATTATATTACATTAGGATCTATGAGGTCTTCTGAATCCGGGGACATATAATATAATACATATTTTTATATTAATATAATATTATAATAATAAAATATTATATTATATTATATTAGGATCTATGAGGTCTTCTGAAACCAGGGACATATAATATAATATAATATAATATAATATAATATAATATAATATAATATAATATAATATAATATAATATAATATAATATAATATAATATAAATTTTTATATTAATATTATATTATAATAATAAAATATTATATTACATTACATTAGGTTCTCTGAGACCTTCTGAATCTGGGGGTATTTGCATATTCGTAACGAGGCCCGTCGGAAGCCTTTACCTGGAGGGCGGAGAGGAACTGGACGGTGCTAACCAGGGCCAGCCTGGACCCGGGGTCAAAGTTGAAGCGGATGGAGTCCACAAAATGGCCCGCGTCCACCTGGATGTCCACAAAGACGTATAGCATCTGCAGGCCTCGCGTGGCGTCGATCGGGACTGTTTTTTGGGGATGGAAATAGGAGGAAATGACTGTGTTTCCATCCAGGTTTCTAGTCCACATGGAGTATGTTTTGTCCCATTATAACTGAGGCTGGCTGGATGAGTGGGGGGGCTCTTGGGGAGAATATTTTTGGACTGTTTTGATACCACTAAATAGTTCCCTCCTTGGGATGGTTTTGTTTGTATCGTTCTTCCTTTCCTTCTTCATCCTTTCTTTTCTCCCTTCCCTCCATCTCTCCCTTCTTCCATTCCTCCCTTCACTCTCTTCCTCCTTCTCTACCTACAGCTTTCTCTTCCCTCCATCCTTTCGCTCTTTCTTTTCTATTCCTCCCCTCCCTCCTTCTGTTCCTTCTCTCTCTTCCCTCCCGTTCCCTCCTTCCTTCCTTCCTTCCTTCCTTCCTTCCTCTTTTCTCTCCTTTTTCCTTCTTTCTTTTCCCTCTCTTCTGCTCCTTTATACTTTGCTCCCATGCCTCTTTTCCTTTTTTCCTCCCTTTCCTTTCTCTTCCTTTCTTTTCCTTTCTCTCCCTCTTTTCCCTTCCCACTCCTTTCTTCCCTTCTCTTCCATCTTTCCTCTCTCCTTCCTTTCTTCCTTTATCTTTCTTTCCTCCCTTCCCTTTTCATTCCTTCCTCCTTTCTTTCCATACCTTTAATCCGCTTCCTGTCTTTCTCTTCCCGCTCTTTCCCTCCCTTCCTGTATCTCTTCCTTCCATCTTTCTTGCTCTTTCTCTTCCCCTCGCTCCTTTCTTCCTCCCTTCATATCTTTTTTTCTCATTCCTTCCCTCCCCTTATTTTTCCTTCTCTTTCTTCCCTTCTGTATTCATTCCTCCTCTCCTTCCTCTTATTTTTCCTTCCTTCCTTCTTTCCTTCCCTTCTCATCCCTTCCTCCTCTCATCCCTCCCTCTTATTTTTCCTTCTCTTTCTTTCCTTCCCTACTCATGCTTTCCTTCTCTTCCTATTTTTCCTTCCCTTTTCATTCCTTCGTCTCCTTCCTCCCTTCCCTTATTTTTCCTTCACTCTTTCCTTCCCTTTTCATTCCTTCCTCCTCTCCTTCTTTCCTTCCCACTTATTTTTCCTTCTCTTTCTTCCTTCCTTCCCTTCTCCTTCCTTCCTTCCCTCTTATTTTTCCTTCTCTTTCCTTCCCTTCTCATGCCTTCCTCCTTTCTTCCCTCTCTCTCATTTTTCCTTCTTTCTTTCCTTCTCTTCTCATTCCATCCTCCTCTCCTCTCCTTCCTTCCCACTATTTTTCCTTTTTTCCTTCCCTTTTCATTCCTTCCTCCTTCTCCTTCCCTCTTATTTTTCCTTCTCTTTCTTCCCTTCCCTTCTCCTTCCGTCCTCCTTTTTTCCTTCCCTTATTTTTCCTTCTCTTTCTTTCCTTCCCTTTTCATTCCATCCCCCTCTCCTTCCTTCCTTATGTTTCCTTCTTTCTTTCCTTCCCTTTTAATTCCTTCCTCTTCTCCATCATTCCCTCTTATTTTTCCTTCTCTTTCTTTCTCTTCTCCTTCTTCCTTCCTCCTCTCCTTCCTTTCCTCATATCTTTCTTTCTTTCCTTCCCTTCTCATTCCTTCCTCCTCTCCTTCCCTCCCCCTTATTTTTCCTTCTTTCTTCCCTTCTGTATTTATTCCTTCTCTCCTTCCTCTTATTTTGCCTTCTCTTTCTTTCTTTTCCTTCTCACCTCTTCCTCCTCTCCTTCCTTTCCTCACCCTTATTTTTCCTTCTCTTTCTTTCCTTCCCTTTTCATTCCTTCCTCCTCTCCATCCTTCCCACTTATTTTTCCTTCTCTTTCTTTCCTTCCCTTCTCACCCCTTCCTCCTCTCCTTCCTTCCCTCCCTCTTATCTTTCCTTCTCTTGCTTTCTTTCCTCCATTCCTCCTCTCTCTTCCCTCCCTTCTTTCCCTCCCTATTCCTTCCACTTTTCCCTCCCTCTGTTCCTATATCTCTTTCCCTCCCTCCCTCTTTTTCTCTCTCTTCCTCGCTCCCCTCTTTTCTCTCCGCCACCTGCACGGAAAGTGGGTCAAGGGCTCCTCCTTGGATTCCTCTCCCTTTTCACTCCAAAACTTCCCCCTCTTTTTTTATATAAAAAATCCTAAATGATATAATAAAAATAATATATTTCCCCCCCTTCGTCTCCTCCTTTCTCTCAAAACAATGCATCAAAACTCCTTTGCACCATCTCCCTCCATAAGCAACGAGATGGGGATGATGGGGGATATAATCCAAATACTTTTTTTGGGGAGGGGGGGTTTACAAAAAATACCCCCATCTTCCTAGTAATAAACTCTGGATCCACCTTAAAATTAAAAAAAAAATCCCATTCTTTTCCAATGTTATTTTGAGCCAGATTCCATCCTGGTTGGACTTCAAAGGGATGCAGAAGCGGCAGCAGCAGCATTTGGGACATCCTCGCTGTTTCCATGGCAACGGGATCCTGGGTACCAAAGGGAGGGATGCAGGGAAGGATGCTCTCTCTCTCTCACACTCACTTTAATCCCCCCCCCCACCCAATTTTTTTTTCGTATTCCTCGTATTCATTCCCGGTATGCACTGGGGATGATGGGACTTGCAATCCTATGGGGACAAGGTCTGTTGGAACTGACCGCTGGCTCACTGACCGAGGCAGCTGTGTCCGTAATGGACCAAGAAGTCGGCCCCCAAGGCCTTGGCGGTGAAGTCGTCCACGCAACAAGCCCCATAAGTGACGTCCCCCATAATGATGGCCTCGGCACCTGTGAATCTGGAAAAAGAAGAGACGAGAGCATGCGCAGAGTGCGCTTCATGGGAGGAATAGGCTTCCTGCCTCAGTTTCCCCTCTGCAGAATGGGAATAACATTAAATCCAACTATAGGGAACTCTTTCGGCCTCTGTAGAATCGGAATAATAATATATCCAAGTATAATGACCTTAATGGCAATGGACTGCTTTCGGCCTCAGTTTCCCCATCTGAGGAATGGGAATAATATTATATCCAACTATAGGGATCACTTTTGGCCTCAGTTTCCCCATCTGCACAATGGGAAAAATATTATATCCAAGTATAATGACCTCAATGGCTAAGGGCTGTTTTGGGCCTCAGTTTCCCCATCCGAGGAATGGGAATAATATTATATCTAACTATAGGGATCTCTTTTGGCCTCAGTTTCCCCATCTGCAGAATGGGAAAAATATTACATCCAATTATAGTGACCTTAATGGCAAAGGACTGCTTTCGGCCTCAGTTTCCTCATCTGCAGAATGGGAATAATATTATATTCAAGTATAATGGTCTCGATGGCAAAGGGCTGCTTTCGGCCTCAGTTTCCTCATCTGCAGAATGGGAATAATATTATATCCAAGTATAATGGTCTCAATGCAAAGGACCGCATTTGTTTTCAAGGTACTCACGACGACAAGAGCATTTTTATATATATAGATTGCATGAAGTACAATAAAATTATATATTTTATATTACATATAATATTACTAATAATATTACAATATAATGGTATAGTACAATATAGTAATATTTAATACTGATATTGTACTATGCTAATAATATAATATATTGTATGTATATATATATCTTGTAAGCCACTCTGAGTCCCCTTCGGGGTGAGGAGGGCGGCATATAAAGGTCGTAAATAATAAATAAATAATGGCAAAGGGAGGCTTTTGGCCTCAGTTTCCCCATCCGTAAAATGGGAAAAATATTACAATTTATTATAATGACATTAATGGCAAGGGACTGCTTTGGGCCTCAGTTTCCCCATCTGAGGAATGGGAATAATATTATATCCAAGTATAATGACCTCAATGGCTAAGGGCTGTTTTGGGCCTCAGTTTCCCCATCCGAGGAATGGGAATAATATTATATCTAACTATAGGGATCTCTTTTGGCCTCAGTTTCCCCATCTGCAGAATGGGAAAAATATTACATCCAATTATAGTGATCTTAATGGCAAAGGACTGCTTTTGGCCTCAGTTTCCCCATCTGCAGAATGGGAATAATATTATATCCAAGTATAATGGTCTCAATGCAAAGGACCGCATTTGTTTTCAAGGTACTCACGACGACAAGAGCATTTTTATATATATAGATTGCATGTGATATTACTAATAATATTACAATATAATGGTATAGTACAATATAGTAATATTTAATACTGATATTGTACTATGCTAATAATATAATATATTGTATGTATATATATATCTTGTAAGCCACTCTGAGTCCCCTTCGGGGTGAGGAGGGCGGCATATAAAGGTCGTAAATAATAAATAAATAATGGCAAAGGGAGGCTTTTGGCCTCAGTTTCCCCATCCGTAAAATGGGAAAAATATTACAATTTATTATAATGACATTAATGGCAAGGGACTGCTTTGGGCCTCAGTTTCCCCATCTGAGGAATGGGAATAATATTATATCCAAGTATAATGACCTCAATGGCTAAGGGCTGTTTTGGGCCTCAGTTTCCCCATCCGAGGAATGGGAATAATATTATATCTAACTATAGGGATCTCTTTTGGCCTCAGTTTCCCCATCTGCAGAATGGGAAAAATATTACATCCAATTATAGTGATCTTAATGGCAAAGGACTGCTTTTGGCCTCAGTTTCCCCATCTGCAGAATGGGAATAATATTATATCCAAGTATAATGGTCTCAATGCAAAGGACCGCATTTGTTTTCAAGGTACTCACGACGACAAGAGCATTTTTATATATATAGATTGCATGTGATATTACTAATAATATTACAATATAATGGTATAGTACAATATAGTAATATTTAATACTGATATTGTACTATGCTAATAATATAATATATTGTATGTATATATATATCTTGTAAGCCACTCTGAGTCCCCTTCGGGGTGAGGAGGGCGGCATATAAAGGTCGTAAATAATAAATAAATAATGGCAAAGGGAGGCTTTTGGCCTCAGTTTCCCCATCCGTAAAATGGGAAAAATATTACAATTTATTATAATGACATTAATGGCAAGGGACTGCTTTGGGCCTCAGTTTCCCCATCTGAGGAATGGGAATAATATTATATCCAAGTATAATGACCTCAATGGCTAAGGGCTGTTTTGGGCCTCAGTTTCCCCATCCGAGGAATGGGAATAATATTATATCTAACTATAGGGATCTCTTTTGGCCTCAGTTTCCCCATCTGCAGAATGGGAAAAATATTACATCCAATTATAGTGATCTTAATGGCAAAGGACTGCTTTTGGCCTCAGTTTCCCCATCTGCAGAATGGGAATAATATTATATCCAAGTATAATGGTCTCAATGCAAAGGACCGCATTTGTTTTCAAGGTACTCACGACGACAAGAGCATTTTTATATATATAGATTGCATGTGATATTACTAATAATATTACAATATAATGGTATAGTACAATATAGTAATATTTAATACTGATATTGTACTATGCTAATAATATAATATATTGTATGTATATATATATCTTGTAAGCCACTCTGAGTCCCCTTCGGGGTGAGGAGGGCGGCATATAAAGGTCGTAAATAATAAATAAATAATGGCAAAGGGAGGCTTTTGGCCTCAGTTTCCCCATCCGTAAAATGGGAAAAATATTACAATTTATTATAATGACATTAATGGCAAGGGACTGCTTTGGGCCTCAGTTTCCCCATCTGAGGAATGGGAATAATATTATATCCAAGTATAATGACCTCAATGGCTAAGGGCTGTTTTGGGCCTCAGTTTCCCCATCCGAGGAATGGGAATAATATTATATCTAACTATAGGGATCTCTTTTGGCCTCAGTTTCCCCATCTGCAGAATGGGAAAAATATTACATCCAATTATAGTGATCTTAATGGCAAAGGACTGCTTTTGGCCTCAGTTTCCCCATCTGCAGAATGGGAATAATATTATATCCAAGTATAATGGTCTCAATGCAAAGGACCGCATTTGTTTTCAAGGTACTCACGACGACAAGAGCATTTTTATATATATAGATTGCATGTGATATTACTAATAATATTACAATATAATGGTATAGTACAATATAGTAATATTTAATACTGATATTGTACTATGCTAATAATATAATATATTGTATGTATATATATATCTTGTAAGCCACTCTGAGTCCCCTTCGGGGTGAGGAGGGCGGCATATAAAGGTCGTAAATAATAAATAAATAATGGCAAAGGGAGGCTTTTGGCCTCAGTTTCCCCATCCGTAAAATGGGAAAAATATTACAATTTATTATAATGACATTAATGGCAAGGGACTGCTTTGGGCCTCAGTTTCCCCATCTGTAAAATGGGAATAATATTACATCCAATTATATCGATCTCAATGGAAAAGGACTGCTTTCAGCCTCAGTTTCCCTATCTGCAGAATGGGAATAATATTATATCCAATTATAATTATCTTAATGGCAAAGGACTGCTTTCAGCCTCAGTTTCCCATCTGTAAAATGGGTATAATATTACATCCAATTATAACGATCTCAATGCAAAGGACTGCTTTGGGCCTCAGTTTCCCATCTGTAAAATGGGAATAGTATTACAACCAATTATAATGATCTCAATGGCAACGGGCTGCTTTCGACCTCAGTTTCCCCATCTGTAAAATGGGAATAATATTATATCCAAGTATAATGTTCTCAAAGGAAAAGGACCGCTTTCGGCCTCAGTTTCCCCATCTGCAGAATGGGAATAATATTATATTCAAGTATAATAGTCTCATTTTTTTTTTTTTTTTAGAATTTGCAAGTTCCTTTTTGTGTGTTTTATTATTGTTGGTCACACCTTGTGTTGTGAGAGGTTTTGTTGCCAAATTTGAGGTCATTTGGCCCCATAGTTTTTTTGTTTTTAAGGTACTCACGACGACAAGTGCATTTTTATATATATAGATTACATGTAACATTACTAATAATATTACAATATAATGGTATAGTACAATATAGTAATATTTAATACTGATATTGTACTAAGCTAATAATATAATATATTGTAAGTATATGATCTTGTAAGCCACTCTGAGTCCCCTTCGGGGTGAGAAGGACACCATAGAAATGTCGTAAATAATAAATAAATAATGGCAAAGGGCTGCTTTTGGCCTCGGTTTCCCCATCTGTAGAATAGAATAATATTATATCCAAGTATAATTATCTCAATGGCAAAGGATGGCTTTCGGCCTCAGTTTCCCCATCTGCAGAATGGGAATAATATTGCTTCCAAGGGACCTGAGGAGTCGCAAAGCCATAAAAACGAAGGGGAAATGAAGGGTAAAACCCCATTCCTCCCTCCTCTGGCAAAAAATGGCTGCAAAAGGAGAAAGCAAGGAGAGCAACCGGGGTGAAGCGATGCCATCCTGATTCAACTGGAGTGTGCTAATCCGCCTCTTCAATTGGAGAAAGCTGTTTGCAATTCGGAGGGATTAGGCACCCGCTCATCAAAGCGGATCCTGAACGGCAGGGAAAAGGCACGGGAAAGGCCAAAGTGGGGCAAAGGGGGACCCCGAAAGGTGGGAAAAGGGCAAATTAAGACCTGAAAGGGGCAAAAAAAAGGAAACAAAATCTGAAAGGGGCAAAAGTTGGCTAAAAGAGACCCTAAAGGAGGCAAAAGTAGACCCCAAAAGGGAGAGAAGAGGCAAATTAAGACCTCAAAGAGGCAAACAAAACCCTAAATGGGCAAAAAATGGCTAAAAGAGACCCCAAAAGGGGAAAAAGGAAATTCCAAAAGGGAGAGAAAGAGCAAACAAAATCCGAAAGGGGCAAAAGGAGGCTAAAAGGGGCAAAGTAGACCCCAGAAGGCAAAAAAGAGCAAACAAAACCTAAAAGGGGCAAAAGTTGGCTAAAAGAGACCCTGAAAGGGGCAAAAGGAGACCCCAAAAGGGAGAGGACGGGCAAATTAAGACCTCAAAGTGGCAAATGGAAACCCTAAAGGGGCAAAAGTAGACCCCAGAAGGGAGAAATAAAGACCTCAAAGGGGCTAAAAAGGGCAAACAAAAACTGAAAGGGGCAAAACTTGGCTAAAAGAGACCCCTAAATGGGCCGAAGGAGACCCCAAAAGGAAGAGAAGGGGCAAATTAAGACCTCAAAGAGTCAAACAAAACCCTAAAGGGGTAAAAGGTGGCTAAAAGAGACCCCCAAAAGGGCAAAAGGAGACCCCAAAAGGGGGAAAAGGAAGAAATGAAGATTTCAAAGGGGCAAACAAAACACTAAAGGGGCAAAAAATGGCTAAAAGAGACCCCCAAAAGGGGCAAAAGTAGACCCCAAAAGGGAGAGAAGGGGCAAATTAAGACCTCAAAGTGGCAAATGGAAACCCTAAAGGGGCAAAAGGTGGCTAAAAGAGACCCCCAAAAGGGGCAAAAGTAGATCCCAAAAGGGTGAGATGGGGCAAATTAAGACCTCAAAGGCAAGAGGTGGCTAAAAAAGACCTCAAAAGGGGAAAAAAGAGACCCCAAAAGGGAGAGAAGCAAATGAAGACCTCAAAGGGGCAAACAAAACACTAAAGGGGCAAAAGGAGGCTAAAAGGGACCCCAAAAGGGGCAAAAGTAGAGCCCAAAACGGAGAGAAGGGGAAATGAAGACCTCAAAGGGGCAAAAAGTGGCAAACAAAACCCTAAAGGGGCAAAAGTTGACCCCAAAAGCTAGAAAGGGGGGCAAATGTAAACCTCCAAGGGGAAAAAGGGGGGCATTTGGAAACCCTAAAGAGGTAAAAAGGGGGCTTAAAGGAGCTGCCAAAGCCTGCCTCCCCAAATACGGATCCCTTTGCGCTGCTTCTTCTTCTTCTTCTGCTGGTGGCTCCTTTGCCAAATGTCACCCGATAAACAGATCATTAACTCTGATTGGAAAGGGCCTCGGGGCAGAACAGGCTCCTGTGCGGAGGAAAGAGGCGCAAAAAGGGGGGGGAATGGGGGCGGGGGGGGGTCTTAGGTGGGAATCCTCTTCAGGGGGGGGGGGCTCCCCTTCCCTATCTGTGCCAAGGACATGACACTGGAGAGAAAGCTGCAATCCATAGACAGCTTGACCCCATTTCTTTTGGGAGGGGGGGTCTGCCAAGGAAAGAAGAAGCCCCTCCCCTCCTGACCTGGTTTCGCAGAAAGAAAGAAAGAAAGAAAGAAAGAAAGAAAGAAAGAAAGAAAGAGGCCTTAGGAAGGAAAGGGCAAGTCAGCATTGGATTGATCTGGAGAAAGGAAGGAAAGAAAAGGAAGGAAGGAAGAAGAAAGGAAGGAAGATGGAGGAAAGAAAGCGAGGAATAGAGGAAAGAAGGAAGGAAGGAAGGAAAGAGGCATTTGAAGGAAATGGAAAGTCGGCAATGGAGTGATTTGGAGAAAGGAAGGAAGAAAGAGGGAAAGAGAAAGGAAAGAAGAGAGGAAAGGGAGGAAGGAGAGAGAGAAGGAAAGAAGGAAGAAAGAAAGAAGGGGAAAGGGAAAGAACTGGATAGATTTGGAGAAAGGAAAGGAAAGGAAAGAAAGGAAAAAGGAAAGAGAAAGGAAGGAAGATGGAGGGGAGAAAGGAAGGAACGAATGAAGGAAAGACGAATCAAGGAAGGAAGAAAAGATGCAAGGAAGGAAGGGGAAAAAGAAAGGAAGGAAGGAAAGAAGGAGGGAAGGGAGAGAAAAAGGAAGGGAAGAGGGAAGAGAGAAGGGAAGGGAAGAAAAAGGAAGGAAGGAAGGAAGGAAGGAAGGAAGGAAGGAGAAAAAGAAAGGAAAGAGAGAAGGAGGGAAGAAGGAGGAGGGAAGGGAAGGAAAAGGAAGGGAGGAAGAAGAGAGGAAGGAAGGAAGGAAGGGAAAAGAAAGGAAGGAAAGAAGGAGGGAAGGGAGGGAAAAAGGAAGAGAAGAGGGAAGAGGGAAGGGGAGGAAAAAGGAAGGAAGGGAGTGAAGAAGAGAGGAAGGAGGGAAGGAAGGGGAAAAAGAAAGGAAGGAAAGAAGGAGGGAAGGGAGGGAAAAAGGAAGGGAAGAGGGAAGATAGAAGGGAAGGGAAGAAAAAGGAAGGCAGGAAAAGGAAGGAAGGAAAGAAAGAAAGAAAGAAAGAAAGAAAGAAAGAAAGAAAGAAAGGAAGGAAGGAAGGAAAGAAGGGGGAAAGGGAGGGAAGAAGGAAGGAAAGAAAAAGGGAAGGAAGGAAGGAGAAAAAGAAAGGAAAGAGAGAAGGAAGGAAGGGAGGGAAGAAGGAAGGGAAGAGGGAAGAGGGAAGGGATAGGAAAGGAAGGGAGGAAGAAGAGGAGGAAGGAAGGAAGGGGAAAAAGAAAGGAAGGAAAAGGAGGGAAGGGAGGAAAAGGAAGGAAGGGAGAGAGGGAGGAAGGGGAAAAAAAGGAAAAAGGAGGGAAGGGAGGGAAGAAGGAATGGAAGGGGGAAGTGGGAAGGGGGAAGAGGGAAGGGAGGAAAAAGGAAGGAAAGAAAGGAGCGAAGAAGCGAGGAAGGAGGGGAGGGAGGAAAAAAGAAAGAAAGGAAGGGAGGGAAGAAGGAAAGAAAAAGGAAGGAAGAAAAGAAAGAAAGGAAGGAAGGAAGGAAGGAAGGAAGGAAGGAAGGAAGGAAGGAAGGAAGAGGAGGGAGAGAAGGAAGGAAAGAAGGATGGAGAGATGGAAGGATCTGCCAAAATAACAAGGGAGATACTTTTGGACTACTTTCCCCATCATGCCTGGATGCAGGGGATGATGGGAGTTCACTGAAAATGGATGGTGGGGAACGAAGGAAGATGAAAGTAAGAAAGAAAAAGAAGGAGAAAGAAAAGAAAGGATGTGATAGAAAAGAAGAAGAGAAAGAAAGAAAAAAAGGAGAAAGTAAAAGAAACAATGAGATAAATAGAGGGTAGAAGGAAGGAAAGAAAGAGAAAATAAAGGAAGAGGGGAGGATCGGGACTCCCATCATCCTTGGTCTAGCCCTTCTCCTTCCTCTTGTCTCCGTGGCAACAGGGAGGGAGGGGAGGAGGGAGGGACCCCCTCCCCTTCAGAGAAGAAGAAGGAGGGAAGGAAGGAAAGGAGGGAGAGGAGGAGGAGGAGGAGGAGGGAAGTCACGCTTCAGGTTCCATTCAGATAAAAGGATGGCCCTAATCAGCCGCCTTTGAAGTCGCAGAGATGAAAGGGAGCCCCTCGCTGAGAAGAAGAGGAGGGGAGGAAGGGGCGGGGGTCTCCTCTCCTCCCGGAAAAGTCTGTCTGCGCTATTTGGGGGGGGGGGATCGTCAACGGAGAGACCCTTTTATTCCCTGTCTCTTTCTCCATCTCCCTCCCTTCACTGGTTGGACTACAACTCCCATCAACCTGCAAGGGAATGGCCAGAAGCAGGGAACGATTCGGATGGACTTCTCACCTAATGCCTTGCTTTCCATCTCTCGCTCTTGCCAGGAAGGCTTTGGACTACAACTCCCATCGCCCCCTTGAATAAATACATTAAAAAACTGGATTTGATTATTTCCTGCCCTATCTCCCGGAGGGGACTCACTGGATGGATCTGGAGAAAGGAAGGGAAGAAAAAGGAAGGAAGGAAGGAAGGAAGGAAGGAAGGAAGGAAGGAAGGAAGGAAGGAAGGAGGGAAAGAAGGAGGGAAAGAAGGAGGGAAAAGAAGGAAATAAGAAGAGAAGAAAGAGGAAGGAAGGAGAAGGAAGAGAGAGAAGGAAATAAGTCAGGAGGGAGGGAAGGAAGAAGGAAGGAAGGAAGGAAGGAAGGAAGGAAGGAAAGGAAGGAAGGAAGGAAAAAGGAAGAAAAGAAGAAAGGAAGGAGGGAAGGAAGGGAAAGGAAAGAAGGAAGGAAGGAGAGAAGAAGGAAGGAAGGAAGGAAGGAAAAAGGAAGGAAAAGAAAGAGAGGAAAGAAGGAAGGAAGGAGGGAAGGAAAGAAGGAAGGAAAAAGGAAGGAAAAAAGGAAGGAAGGAAGGAAGAAGGAAGGAAGGAAGGAAGGAAGGAGGAAAGAAGGAAAAAGGAAAGGGAAGGAAGGAAGGGAAGGAAGGAAGGAAGGAAGGAGAAATAAGAAGGAAGAGAAGAAGGAGAAGGAAAAGAAAAGGAGAAGGAAGGAGAAGGAAAGGAAAAAGAGAAGGAAAGAAAGAAGGATGTAGAGAAGAAGAAAGGAAAGAAGGATAGAAAGAAGGAAGAAAAGAAGGAAGGAGAGAATGAAGAAAGGAAGGAGGGAAGAAAAGAAGGAAGGAGGGAAGGAAGGAAGGAAGGAGTAAAGGAAAGAAGGAAGGCGGGGCTGACCTGGTTATTGTTATGCTATCATGGGCATTGTTATTTTGGGGGGGGGGGGGGCTTAATGGAGAAGGGCCTCAGAGACCCACACCACTGGGATTCTTGGGGTGCTTTGGCGATGGGTTCCTCTATATGGAAGCAGGTTGGTCTAGATGACCTCATGAAGGGTACCTTACCTCTCAAGGATGTCGGCCAAAGTGCAGGCGAACATCAGGAGGCCTTCGGGCATCTGCAGGGCCACTGCAAGAAGGGGCAAAAGGGTCAGGGACTACATATCCCAGGGTTCAAGGACTAAATATCCCATGTGCGCAAGGGGGAAAAAAGGACTCACCCCGCTTGGCTTTGCTCTGCCGGATGCGCCAGACGGTTTTGGGGACCTCAAAGTTGTAGTTGGGGGGCAGAGACCCCACGGCCGCCTGCAAGTCCGGGTCCGAGAGGATCTCCACAGGGATCTGGTGGGCAACATGTCGGCGGCGGAGGGGAGCTGCAAACAAAGGGAAAGGCACTCTGTGCATGCTCAGTGGTCCCCACTTTATCCAAGGCCCTGTTATTCCCCATAGAGCTGGAAGGGAGCCCATAAAGACATCTAGACTAACCCCCAGACACCAGTAGGGAATAAAAGACACTCTGCACATGCTCAAGAGGCTCCGATTTGTTATCATCATCTCACTATTCGCTTAACAAGAGTGAAATACTCAAGGCGCAATTGCAAACAGTGCCAACAAAGAGAAAAAAATAGGAAAACTGCAAAGAAGCCAGGATGGATGTCCAAAGAACTTCTAACCGTGCTAAGACACAAAAGAGACATGCACAAGAAGTGGAAAAAGGGAGAAATCACCAAAGAAGAATTCAATTTTCCTGCTTCTTGGCCCATGAGGTCTCTTCCAACTCTATGATTCTAACAGAGTCTCCATAGGCCCCCAGAGCTAGAAAGGAACCCAAAGGGCATCTAGACCAGGCATGGGCAAACTTCGGCCCTCCAAGTGTTTTGGACTGCAACTCCCACAATTCCAAACAGCCTGGCCCAGACTGAGCCCACATAACCTAAGAAACTCCAATAGGCACATGGCCAGAAGTCCTCAATGTGTTATCATTAGTTACCATATAACTCTGCACATACTCAAGGGGCTCCAATTTGTTATCATCATCACTATTCGCCTAACAAGAATGAAATACTCAAGGTGCAAATGCAAACAGTGCCAACAAAGAGAAGAAATAGGACAAGTGCAAAGAAGCCAGGATGAATGTCCAAAGAACTTCTAACCATGCTAAGACACAAAAGAGACATGCACAAGAAGTGGAAAAAGGGAGAAATCACCAAAGAAGAATTCAATATTCCTGCTTCTTGGCAAGGGGTTGGACTGGATGGCCCATGAGGTCTTTTCCAATTCTATGATTCTAACAGTCCCCATAGGCCCTCAGAGCTAGAAAGGAACCCAAAGGGCATCTAGACCAGGCATGAGCAAACTTCGGCCCTCCAAGTGTTTTGGACTGCAACTCCCACAATTCCAAACAGCCTGGTCCAGACTGATCCCCCTAAACTAAGAGACTCCAATAGGGAGGAAAAAGCACTCTGCACAAGGCCAGAAGTCCTCAATGTGTTATCATTCCTTATCATAGAAGTTGGAGGGGACCCCAAAGGTCATCTAGACTAATCCCTTGCTAGATATGTTTAGACTCCAATAAATAATAATAATAATAATAATAATAATAATAATAATAATAATGGCTCTCAGAACTGTTGTGCCCATGTGTTTTAATAGAAAGGTGGATGACAATGACAATGACAACTGTTTTGCACTGCAAAGCCCATCATCCACAGTCTCCAACAAGGGGTTCCATCCAGAAGGCATTAAATCACCTCCCGGTGGATGTTGGGCTTTGTAGGAGGAGGAGGAGGAGGCCTTTGCATCAATGGCACACAGATGGTGTTGCTCACACTCCTCTCGCCTTGTGAATCAGCCCCAAGCGGGGGACGATGGGTGTTGTTGTAGGCGTCGAAAAGGGAGAGGGCGAGGACGACAGATTTGGGGTGGGAGCCTGTTCTGAGGGGTCCCTTGAATGAATAGGGAAACCGCCCTGGGAAGAGGCAGGCGTTGAGTCACGCATTGCCATTTTCATCGGGAGGCCATAATCCAAGGGAGATGGAAAAAGGGACCCCCAAAGGTCATCTAGTCTGAACCCCATTCTGCCTTATAGCAACACACAGCTAAATCCCTCCCAAAAGATGGACATCTAACCTCTGTTTAAGGATAAACAAGGAAGAGGAAAAGCCCACCACTTTCAGAGGAAGTTCATAATTAATTAGAGTTGGAAGGGGGACCCCAAAGGTCATCTAGTCTGAACCCCACTCAGCCTTATAGCAACACACAGCTAAATCCCTCTCGAAAGATGGACATCTAACCCCTGTTTATGAATCAGCAAGGAACATACCATTTTCAATTCATTAGATTTGGAAAGGGACCCCCAAAGGTCATCTAGTCTGAACCCCATTCTGACATACAGAAATAGACACCCCCCCCCCAAAAAAAAGATTGACAGCTAACTTCTGATTAAGGATCAACAAGGAAGGGGAACACACCATTTTCAAAGGAAGGCCACAATTCATTAGAGTTGAAAAGGGAACCCCAAAAATCATCTAGTCTGAACCCCATTCTGCCATGTAGAAATAGACACACACTTCCAAAAGACGCCCACCCAAGTTCTGTTTATAGGCTTCCAAATAATACACCTGAGCATGTGCAGAGTGCCTTTTATTCCCTACCAGTTTCAAAGGAAGGCCATTGATTTGGAAGGGGAACCCCAAAGGTCATCTAGTCTGAACCCCATTCTGACATATAGAAATACACACAATTCCAAAAGATTCCCACCTAAGTTCTGTTTATAGGCCTCCAAATAATACCCTTGAGCATGTGCAGAGTGCCTTTTATTCCCTAGTCTGAACCCTACTCTGCCTTATAGCAACACACAGCTAAATCCCTCCCGAAAGATGGACATCTAACCTCTGTTTATGAATCAGCAAGGAACATACCATTTTCAAAGGAAGGCCACAATTCATTAGAGTTGGAAAGGGAACCCCAAAGGTCATCTAGTCTGAACCCCATTCTGCCTGATAGAAATACACTCCCAAAATATTGACATCCAACTTCTGCTTAAGAATCAACAAGGAAGAGGAATATACCATTTTCAAAAGAAGGCCACAATTCATTAGATTTTGAAGGGGAACCCCAAAGGTCATCTAGTCTGAACCCCATTTCTGCCATATAGAAATATAAACACTCCCAAAAGATGCCCACCCAAACTCTGTTTACAGGCCTCCAAAGAACACCCCTGAGCATGTGCAGAGTGCCTTTTATTTCCTACCAGTTTCAAAGGAAGGCCACTGATTTGGAAGGGGGACCCCAAAGGTCATCTAGTCTGAACCCCATTCTGCATTATAGAAATATAAACACTCCCAAAGGTGTCCACCCAAGCTGTGTTTAAAGGCCTCCAAATAATACCTCTGAGCATGTGCAGAGTGCATTTTATTTCCTACCAGTTTCAAAGGAAGGCCGTCGATTTGAAGGGGACACCCAAAGGTCATCTAGTCTGAACCCCATTCTGCATTATAGAAATATAAACACTCCCAAAAGATGCTCACCCAAGCTCTGTTTATAGGCCTCCAAAGAACACCCCTGAGCATGTGCAGAGTACCTTTTATTCCCTAGCAATTGCAAAGGAAAGCCACTGATTTGGAAGGGGACCCCAAAGGTCATCTAGTCTGAACCCCATTCTGACATATAGAAATATAAACACTCCCAAAAGATGCCCACCCAAACTCTTGTTTATAGGCCTTCAAATAATACCCCTGGGCATGTGCAGAGTGCCTTTTATTCCCTACCAATTGGAAAGGGAACCCCAAAGGCCATCTAGTCTGAACCCCACTTTGACACACATAAATACACTGCTAAAGCCCTCCCCAAAGATGCCCGTCTAAGGCCTCCATAGATGGGGGATAATCCACCCCACCACCATGAGGAAGGGGACAAGGTGTGTGTGTGTGTGTGTGTGTGTGTGCGGATGATGGGCTTTGCAATCCCTGTCCGCACTCACCCGCTTTCCTCTCTTTCTGGGCTGCCTCCACTTCCATGGCTGCCTCTAGTGCAATGGCGGCGCCCAGACACGTGGAGCCCAGAAAGGCATGGCGAGCAGAGCGCGGAGCCATGGATCCAGGCAGGAGCAGAGCAAGGCCGAGCACATCGATTGGCATCCACCACTCCCAAGAGCTACTGGGATGTATAGTTCACTTGCAATCATTGAGTACTCTGAACAGCACCAATTATAGACCTGGAACTAACTTGGTACACAAAACCCCCCATGACCAACAAAAACAATGGGGAAAATTCACCTTGATTTGGGGGAGTTGTAGTTCACCTATATTGAGAGACCACTGTGAACCCAAACACTGGTGGATCTCGACCAAACTCAACACACAGATTTGATAGGCTGAAATTAGATTACTGGAGGGGTTTGGGAGGGTGAACTGACCTTCCTTTCCGGAGGGATTTATTGGAGTTGTAGTTCACCTACATACAGAGCGCACTATAAACCCCAAACATTGATGGATCTGGACCAAACTTGGCATGCATACCTGATAGGCCCAAATTTGAATACTGGTGGCTTTTGAGGGGAATTGGCCTGGACATTTTGGAGTTGTAGGTCTTGGGATTTATAGTTCACCCACTTTTTTTTTTTGTCGTGTCAGGAACATCCTGTTGTGATTGTGACCCGCAATCAATAGGCACTCTGAACTCCACCAAAGATGGAATTGGACCACACTTGGCACACAGAGCCCCCATGAAAAGCCAAAAATACTGAAGGTCTTTGGGGAAAATTCACCTTGATTTGGGGGAGTTGTAGTTCACCTACATCCAGAGCGCACTATGAACCCAAACAATGATGGATCTGGACCAAACTTGGCATGCATACCCGATAGGCCCAAATTTGATTAATTGTGACTTTTGAGGGGAATTGGCCTGGACATTTTGGAGTTGTAGATACTGGGATTTATAGTTCACCCGCAATTAATAGGCACTCTGAACTCCACCAAAGATGGAATTGGACCACACTTGGCACACAGAGCCCCCACTAAAAGCCAAAAATACTGGAGGTCTTTGGGGAAAATTCACCTTGATTTGGGGGAGTTGTAGTTCACCTACATCCAGAGCACACTATGAACCCAAACATTGAGGGATCTGGACCAAACTTGGCATGCATCTCCGATATGCCCAAATTTGAATAATTGTGACTTTTGAGGGGAATTGGCCTGGACATTTTGGAGTTGTAGATACTGGGATTTATAGTTCACCCACAATAAATAGGTACTCTGAACTCCACCAAAGAGGGGATTGGACCAAACTTGGCACACAGAGCCCCCACGATGGAGCCCCGACTTCGATGGAGCCCCGGAACTATCGTCAATAATAATAATAATAATAATAATAATAAACTTTATTTATACCTCGTCACCAAATCATCTGGCTGGCTGGGGATGATGGAGATTGTAGTACCCCAGCTTCAATGGAGCCCCGGAACTATCTAGACTAACCCCCAGACACCAGTAGGGAATAAAAGGCACTCTGCACATGCTCAAGGGGCTCCGATTTGCTTTCATCATCTCACTATTCGCCTAACAAGAGTGAAATACTCAAGGCGCAATTGCAAACAGTGCCGACAAAGAGAAAAAATTAGGACAAGTGCAAAGAAGCCAGGATGGATGTCCAAAGAACTTCTAACTGTGCTAAGACACAAAAGAGACATGCACAAGAAGTGGAAAAAGGGAGAAATCACCAAAGAAGAATTCAATTTTCCTGCTTCTTGGCCCATGAGGTCTCTTCCAACTCTATGATTCTAACAGAGTCCCCATAGACCCTCAGAGCTAGAAAGGAACCCAAAGGGCATCTAGACCAGGCATGGGCAAACTTTGGCCCTCCAAGTGTTTTGGACTACAACTCCCACAATTCCAAACAGCCTGGTCCAGACTGAGCCCACATAACCTAAGAGACTCTAATAGGCAGGTGCTCTGCACATGGCCAGAAGTCCTCAATGTGTTATCATTAGTTACCATAGAAGTTGGAGGGGACCCCAAAGGTCATCTAGACAAATTCCTTGCTAGATATGTTTAGACTCCAATAATAATAATAATAATAATCATCATCATCATCATCATCATAGTCATCATCATCATCATCATCATCATCATCATCATCATCTTTATTTATACCCTGCGACTATCTCCCCAAGGGGACACATCGCTTGGCTGCTAGGAGTGATGAGACTTGTAGTATCCCAATGGGGTACCCATTTGATTGGCATGCCAGGGATGATGGGAGACGTAGTCCCTGTTCCTCCCAAAAGGCTGTAGGGACAAAAGTTTGGGAGTTATTATATATTATATTATTATTATTACTATATTTTAGTGTTCCATTATTATATTAGATTATTATTATTGTTATTATTATTGTTATTATGCTTATTTATACCCTGCTTTTTCACTCTACAAGGAGACTCCAAGCTACTTCGACCATTCCTGAACTGGGGAGAATGGGAGTTGTAGTCCATCCGCAGGACCCCAGAGAGGTAGGATTATTATCACGGGGAACTGCAGTAAGGTGGGCCTCCCGCTGCCTCCTCCTCCTCTTGCTCTCTCCTCCTGCTTCGGTTACGCTGAATTCGAATTCGCCATGCCTCTTCCTTGGCAATTAGGATCAGGCCGGCTATTTCTCGGGGCTATTTTTAGGCCCCAGCCCAGTCTCTTCGCAAGGACGAAGCGGCCGCCTCGATGCTGCAAGCCAATGGCCATAGTGCAGGTTATAGTCAGGACCATGAACATGTCCAAGAGCCCGGCCAATGCCCTTCACAAACACATTCGGGGACAATTTCATCCTAGATTTTATGTGTCTCCTCCACCACAGGCACCCCGGTGCTTCTGACTCTCTCCATTGGTGTGGAATTTGCATGATACTGCCCACTGTCTCTCCCTTAACCCTTTTCTATTCAGGAACTGATCCGCAACTGAACACGCTGGAGGGGTGTGAGGGACTGACTCAACATGATGGAAGTTGTAGTTCACCCTGCATCAAGACACAGCACTGTGACCCCCACTGACTACATTTGGCACATAGAACCGCCATTACTAGGTTTGGGGTGAACTGACCTTGATTTATAGGAGTTGCAGTTCACCTACACCCAGAGAGCACTGTGAACCCAACCAATTATGGATCTGGACCAGACTTGCCATGGATGATGGGATTTGCAGTACCTTCACTGACGTCCAGAAGCAACTGCGACCCTCACAAATGACGGTCCTGGTCCAAACTTGGCACACAGACACCCCATGATCTACTTTACATCCTGGTGCAGTTTGGGGGGTGGGGTGGGAGGATGGACCACAGATAATGGGATTTGCAGTACTTTCACACACTTCCAGCTACCACTGCGATCCTCACGAATGACGGACCTGGACTGAGCTTGGCACACAGACACCTCATAACCTACTTTACATCCTGGTGCGGTTTTGGGGGTGGGTGGGGAGGATGGACCACAGATTATGGGATTTGCAGTACTTTCACTCACTTCCAGGTACCACTGCAACCCCCACAAATGATGGTCTTGGATCAAACTTGGCACATAGACACTCAATTGTGCAGTTTGGGGGGGGGGGGTGGACCATAGATGATGGGATTTGCAGTACTTTCATACACTTCCATATACCACTGCGACCCTCACGAACGATGGTCCTGGACCAAACTTGCCACACAGACACTCCATGACCTGCTTTACATCCTGGTGCAGTTTGGGGGAGGGGGGGGGGAGGATGGACCACAGATGATGGGATTTGTAATACCTTTACTCACTTTCAGATACCACTGCGACCCCCATGAATGACAGTCATTGACCAAACTTGCCACACAGACACCTCATTACCTACTTTACATCCTGGTGTGGTTTGGGGGGGAGGGGGGGGATGGACCACAGATTATGGGATTTGCAGTACCATCACTCACTTCTAGAAACCACTGCGACCCCCATGAATGATGGTCATTTGCCAAACTTGGCACACAAACACCCCATGACCTGTTTTACGTCCTGGTGCAGTTTGGGGGGGGGGGGAGGGGGAGGATGGACCACAGATGATGGGATTTGCAATACCTTCACTCCCTTCCAGATACCACTGCGACCTTCACGACTGATGGACCTGGACTAAGCTTGACATATAGATACCCCATAACCTACTTTACATCCTGGTGTGGTTTGGGGGGGGGGATGGACAAATGTTGGGATTTGTAGTACTTTCACACATTTCCAGATACTACTGCGACCCTCACGAATAAGAGACCTGGACTGATCTTGGAACACAGACACCCCATAACCTACTTTACATCCTGGTGTGGTTTTTTTTTTTTTTTTGGGGGGGGGGGGGGAAGGATGGACCACAGATGATGGGTTTTGCAATACCTTCACTCACTTCCAGATACCACTGCGACCTTCACAAATGATGGACCTGGACTGAGCTTGACATATAGACACCCCATAACCTACTTTACATCCTGGTGTGGTTTGGGGGGGGGGGGGGGGGACCACAGATTATGGGATTTGCAGTACCATCACTCACTTCTAGAAACCACTGTGACCCCCATGAATGATGGTAATTCGCCAAACTTGGCACACAAACACCCCATGACCTGCTTTACGTCCTGGTGCGGTTTGGAGTGGGGGGGGGGGGAGGATGGACCACAGATGATGGGATTTGCAATACCTTCACTCACTTCCAGATACCACTGCGACCCTCATGAATAACGGACCTGGACCAAACTTGCCGCACAGACACCCCATGACCTGCTTTACATCCTGGTGCAGTTTGGGGGGGGGGGGGAGGATGGACCACAGATAATGGGATTTGCAGTACTTTCACACACTTCCAGCTACCACTGCGATCATGGTGCTGGACCAAACTTGCCACACAGACACCCCATGACCTACTTTACATCTTGGTGTGGTTTGGGGGGGAGGAGGATGGACCACAGATAATGGGATTTGCAGTACTTTCATACACTTCCAGATAATACTGCGACCCTCACGAATAACGGACCTGGACTGAGCTTGGCACATAGACACCCCATAACCTACTTTACATCCTGGTGTGGTTTGGGGGGGGGAGGATGGGACCACAGATGATGGGATTTGCAATACCTTCACTCCCTTCCAGATACCACTGCGACCTTCACGAATTTATGGACCTGGACTAAGCTTGACATATAGACACCCCATAACCTACTTTACATCCTGGTGCGGTTTGGGGGGGGGGAGGATGGACCACAGATGATGGGATTTGCAGTACTTTCACACATTTTCAGATACTACTGCGACCTTCATGAATAACAGACCTGGACTGAGCTTGGCACATAGACACTCCATAACCTACTTTACATCCTGGTGTGGTTTGGGGGGGGGGGGGAGGATGGACCACAGATGATGGGATTTGCAGTACTTTCACACATTTTCAGATACTACTGCGACCTTCATGAATAACAGACCTGGACTGAGCTTGGCACATAGACACTCCATAACCTACTTTACATCCTGGTGTGGTTTGGGGGGGGGGGGGAGGATGGACCACAGATGATGGGATTTGCAGTACTTTCACACA
>NW_026844589.1:3346376-3371376 GCF_025583915.1 Anolis sagrei ordinatus | reverse complement strand
TGCAGCCATGTTCCTATCTATCCATCTATCCATCTATCCATCTATCCATCTATCCATCTATCCATCTATCCATCTATCTATCTATCTATCTATCTATCTATCTATCTATCTCCTGTCTGTGTGTCTCTTATACTTAACTCCCTCTCTCTCTCTCCCTGCTTATCCCACTTGGGCCAGGCCACACTCTCTCAGCCCCAACCCGCCTTTGTCCAAGCCTGGCCTGCTGCTGCCCCTCTTCAGGAGAGGCCTTTCTCCGGCCATGATTGACAGCTCCTCCTCATGCGCGCTTGGGTCCCGTGCGAACCCGCCAGACGCGTGTCTCTCCGGATAAGGCGTCCCCCCCTCCTCTCCTCTCTTCTCCCCCTTCGGAACTTGCCTCCTCCCCAACCTGCCCCTTTTGTTTTTGTCTGAGGAGAGGCGGGGGGGGGGGAAGGGCGAGGGGTTGCCATGGCGACGAAAGAAAAGGAGCGGCAAGGGAAGGGCGGGGTCTGGCGTTGCCATGGCGACGGCGGCTGTCACTCAGGTGCGGCCGTTGGGCTCCCTCAGGAGAGGAAGTACAAAGAGAGAAAGAAAGAGAGATACACACAGATAGATAGATAAAGAATAAAGAAAAGGAAATACTTTGAGAAAGAGTGACTGAAGAGAAGGGCGGGGCGCCCCTCCTGAAGGAGCAGGAAAAAAGAGGGGCGTGGTTTATTGAGGCCACGCCCCTCAGCCTCGCCCTGTTTGCCATAACTCTGTTGGTGGGGCGTGGTTTCGTCTAGCCACGCCCCCGAGGGAAAAGCTTCTCCCTAACTCTGTTGGTGGGGCGTGGCCTGGACTAGCCACGCCCCCTGGGGAAGCCTCTCCCGAAGGAGAGTTAAACCACGCCCACAAAAAAGCCCCGGCCCCTCGGCAGCCGCGCTCTGGCTCTGTTGGTGAGGCGTGGCCTCGATAAGCCACGCCCCCGCAGCTTCCCCTCACTCTGATTCAGTTTGCGAAGAAGAAGCAAGGGAGAGGCGGAAAAGGGAGGGGGCGTGCCTTCACTTAAGCGAAGCCACGCCCACCGCCGTCGCTCTGGCTTGTGAAGCTCTGAGGGAGAGGGGGCGTGGCTTCGCGAGACAAAGCCACGCCTACAGCCCTGCTCTGTCCCAGCGGGGCGAGTCACCTCTTCAAGAGGGGGCGTGGTCTCGAGAAAGCCACGCCCACACATTGGATGTGCGAGTTGCCAGTGAGGAGAGAAAAAAAAGTAATCCTCCCCGCGAAGCTCTGAAGGAGAGAGGGGCGTGGCTTCGCGACACAAAGCCACGCCCATAGTTTGTGAAGCCACGCCTCCCCGTGAAGCTCTGAAGGAGAGGGGGGCGTAGCTTCGAGACATAAAGCCACGCCCACAGCCCTGCTCTGGCTTGTAAAGCCAAGAACGAGAGGGGGCGTGGCTTGTCGTTATAAAGCCACGCCCACAGCCCTGCTCTGGCTTGTGAAGCCAAGCTCTGAAGGAGAGGAGGCGCGGCTTCGCGGCATAAAACCACGCCCTGAAGTAGAGGGGCGTGGCTTGGCGACATAAAGCCACGCCCACAGCTCTGCTCTGGCTTGTGAAGCTAAGCTCTGAAAGAGAGGAGGCGTGGCTTCGCGACACAAAGCCACGCCCACAGCCTCTGGCTTCTGAAGCTAAGCTCTGAAGGAGAGGGGGCGTGGCTTTATATCGCCAAGCCACAGCCCTGCTTTGGCTAGTTTTGAAGGAGAGGGGACGTGGCTTGGCGAGATGAAGCCACGCCCACAGCCTTGCTCTGTCTCAACGGGGCGAGGCTGCTCTTCAGGAGGGGGCGTGGCTTATCGCGAAAGCCACGCCCACACATTGTCAGCGAGGAGAGAAAATTGTTGAGCGGGCGTGGTCACTTTCTAAGGGGCGTGGCTTCGTTGGCGGTGCGAGTTGCCAGTGAGGAGAGAGAAAAAATTGCGGAGTGGGCGTGGTCAACTTTGGGAGGGGGCGTGGCTTCGTGGCTCTCCTGAAGGAAGAAAGGGGAAAAAAATAAATAAATTTGCGTAAGGGGCGTGGTCTCGCGAAGCCACGCCCTAGCACAAAACCATCGCTTAGCTGCGGCCGAGAGGGGGCGTGGCGTCGTGAAGCTACGCCTTAGCATAGAGGGAAAGAGAGAGGGAGAGGAAGGGAAAAAGTAAATTTGCATAGGGGGCGTGGTCTAGTGAAGCCGCGCCTTAGCATAGGAGGGAAAGCGAGAGGGGGGGAGGCCTCGCGAAGCCACGCCCAAGAGGAGAACTGTTGCTGTTTGCGGGGCGTGGCAATCGCGAGGCCCGCCCCGCAAACAGAAACAGTTCTCCTCTTGGGCGTGGCTTCGCGAGGCCTCACCTCTCCAATAGACTCCGCCCCCCGCAGCCTCGCCCTGGCCACGCCCCGCCCCGCCAACAGAGCCAGAGCCGCTGCGGGAGAGAGAAGAAGCAGAAGCCGCGGCTGAGGAGGAAAAGGCTTCTTCTCTTTCCCCTCAGCCTGCGTTCTTTTGGGCGGGAAACAAGGGCAGAGGATGCCGTCGCCGCTTCTCTTCCTTCTTCTCCTTCTTCTTCTCCGACCCGGAGCGGATCCTGCTCCCCTCCCCTGCGGACCGCGCTGAGAGCAGACCCCGCCTCGCCCCCCCCCCCCCCGCCCTTCCCTCACACGATGCGCCGCCAAGGTGAGCCAAAAGGGGGCCAACTCTTCTTAAAGGGGAAGAAGCCCAGGGGGGCACTCACTCTTAAAGGGGAGGGGGCTCTCTCTCTTTATGACTCTCTCTAGGGACCGGGTGGGGCCAAGAGGAAGACCTCCCTTTTGTGTATACTTCAGAAGTTGGACTAGATGGCCTCTGGGGAGCCCTTTTTTCCCATTCTATGTCCAAAATTAGGGGTAATATTGACTCTCAAGCCAGGATATGACCCTCTAATATTGATCAAGGCTAAAAGGATGGACTAGATGGCCTCTGGGGAGCCCTTTTTCCCAATTCAATGCCTAAAATTGAGGGTAATGTTGACTCTCAAGCCAGGATATGACCCTCTGATATTGATCAAGGCTAAAAGGATGGACTAGATGGCCTCTCGGGAGCCCTTTCTTCCAATTCAATGCCTAATATTGGGGGCAGTAGGGACTTTGAAGCTGATCAAGGCTAAGAGGTTGGAGTAGATGGCCTCTAGGGAGCCCTTTTCCCATTTCTATGCCTAATATTGGGGGTAATATTGACTTTGAAGCCAACCAAAGCTAAGAGGTGGGACTATATGGTCTCTAGAGATCCCTTTTTCCTAATTCTATGCCTAATATTGGGGGTGATATTGATTTTAAAGCCGACCAATGCTAAGAGGTTGAACTAGATGGCCTCTGGGGATCCTTTTTCCTGATTCTAAGCCCACTATTAGGGGTAGTATTGACTCTGAAACCAAGATATGACCCCTTCATGTTGACCAAGGCTAAGAGGATGGACTAAATGGCCTCTGGGGACCCTTTTCCCCTAATTTTGTGCCCCATATTAGGAGTAATATTGACTTTGAAGCCAGGATATGACCTCCTCATGTTGACCAAGGCTAAAAGGAATGGACTAGATGGTCTCTAGGGATCCCTTTTCCCCAATTCTGTGCCTAATATTGGGGGTAATATTGACTCTGAAGTCAAGATATGAACGCTTCATGTTGATTAAGGCTAAGAGGATGGACTAGATGGTCTCTGGGGAGCCCTTTTTCCTAATTCTGTGCCCAAAATTAGGGGTGATATTGACTTTGCAGCCAAGGTATGACCACTTCATGTTGACCAAGGCTAAGAGGATGGACTAGATGGCCTCTGGGGAGCCCTTTTCCTAATTCTATGCCCAATATTAGGGTTAATATTGACTCTGAAGCCAGGATATGATCCCTCATGTTGACCAATGCTAAAAGAATGGACTAGATCACTTATGGGGACCCTTTTTCCCAATTCTATGCCCACTATTAGGGGTAATATTGACTCTGAAGCCAGAAAAAGGAACCCTTTCTTCCAATTCTATGCCTAATATTGGGGGCAATAGGGATTTTTAAGCTGACCAATGCTTAGAGGTTGGACTAGATGGCCTCTGGGGACCCTTTTTCCTAATTCTATGCCCAATATTAGGGGTAATATTGATTCTGAAGCCAGGATATGAGCCTCTGATATTGACCAAGGCTAAGGGAATGGACTACATGCCCAATATTAGGGGTAATATTGACTATTAGGGGTAATAAGCCAGGATATTATCCCCTCTTATTGACAATGCTTAGAGGTTGGACTAGATGGCCTCTAGGGAACCCTTTCTTCCAATTCTATGCCTAATATTAAGGGTAATAATTGACTTTGCAGCCAAGATATGACCCCCTCTTATTGACCAAGGCTAAGAGGATAGACTAGATGGCCTCTAGGGAGCCCTTTTTCCCAATTCTATGCCCACTATTAGGGGTAATATTGACTCTGAAGCCAGGATATGACCCCCTGATATTGACCAAGGCTAAGAGGATGGACTAGATGGCCTCTAGGGATGCCTTTTCCCATTTCTATGCCTAATATTAGGGGTAATATTGACTTTGAAGCTGACAAATGCTAAGAGGTTGGACTAGATGGCCTCTAGGGATCCCTTTTTCCAACTCTATGCCTAATATGGGGGGTAATATTGACTATGAAGCCAACCAAGGCTAAGAGGGTGGACTAGATGGCTTCTGGGGACCCTTTTTCCTAATTCTATGCCCACTATTAGGGGTGATATTGACTCTGGAGCCAGAAAAGGGAACCCTTTCTTCCAATTCTATGCCTAATATTAGGGGTAATATTGACTTTGAAGCCAACCAGTGCTAAGAGGTGGGACTAGATGGCCTCTAGGGAACCCTTTTTCCCAATTCTATGCCCAATGTTAGGGGTAATATTGACTCTGAAGCCAGGATACGACCCTCTCATGTTGACCAAGGCTAAAAGGATGGACTACATGGTCTCTGGGGAGCCTTTTTACCAATTCTATGCCTAATATTAGGGGTAATACTGACTTTAAAGCCAACCAATGCTAAGAGGTGGGACTAGATGGCCTCTGGGGACCCTTTCTTCCAATTCTATGCCCAATATTAGGGGTAATATTGTCTTTGAAGCCAGGATATGTCCCCCTCATGTTGACCAAGGCTAAGAGGATGGACTAGATGGCCTCTGGGGATAATATTGACTCTGAAGCCAGGATATGACCCTCCTCATGTTGACCAAGGCTTAGAGGTTGGACTAGATGGCCTCTGGGGATCCCTTTTCCTTATTCTATGCCTAATATAAGGGGTAATATTGATTCTGAAGCCAAGATATGACCCCCTCATGTTGACCAATGCTAAGAGGTGGGACTAGATGGCCTCTAGGGAACCCTTTTTCCCAATTCTATGCCCAATGTTAGGGGTAATATTGACTCTGAAGCCAGGATATGACCCCCTCTTATTGACCAAGGCTAAGAGGATGGACTAGATGGCCTCTGGGGAGCCCTTTTACCAATTCTATGCCTCATTATTAGGGGTAATATTGACTCTGAAGCCAAGATATGACCCCCTCATGTTGACCATGGCTAGGAGGATGTACTAAATGTCCTCTGGGGACCTAATTCTAGAGGATGGACTAGATGACCTCTAGGGATCCCTTTTTCCAAATCTATGCCTCATATTAGGGGTAATATTGAGTTTAAAGCCGACCAGTGTTAAGAGGTTGGAGTAAATGGCCTCTAGGGACCCTTTTTCCAATTCTATGCCCAATATTAGGGGTAATATTGACTTTGAAGACAGGAAATGAGTCCCTCATGTTGACCAAGGCTAAGAGGTGGAACTCGATGGTCTCTAGGGATCCCCTTTCCCAATTCTATGCCTAATATAGGGATTTTGAAGCCAGGATATGAAACCCTTCTTACTTCTATGCTTCTGTAATTGAGGTAATAGGCTTAGAGGGCAGGATATGGCTCCCCATATTGACTAAGGCTAAGAGGTTGGACTAGATGGCCCCTGGGGATCCCTATTTTCCAATTCTGTGACTAATATTAGGGGTAATAGGGACTGATGCCAGGATATGAAACCCTTCTTATTCTATGTGTCTGTATTGGGTGGTAATAGGCTTAGAGGGCAAGGTATGACCCTCTTGTGTTGACTAGATGGCCTCTGGGGGTCCCCTTTTGACTCCTATGTATCTGTAACGGGTGCTTTGCAGCCAGGATATGAAACCCTCATATTGACCAATGCAAAGATGTTGCACTAGATGACCTCTAGGGTTCCCTTTTTCCAAGTCTATGCCTAATATGGGGGATAATAGGGAATTTGGAGCCAGGATATGACCCACTCATGTTGACCAATGCAAAGAGGTTGGACTAGATGGCCTCCGGGGGTCCCCTTTCCTTCTATGTTTCTGTAATGGGTGCGATACCAAATCTCCAAGTTGACCAATGCTAAGTGGTTGGGCTAGATGACCTCTGGGAGCCTCCCTTTTTGTTTCTGTAATGGTAATATTTTCCCAATTCTCTGCCTAATATGGGTGGTAATATTGACTTCAAAGCCAGGTATGACCCCCCTCATGTTGACCAATGCTTACAGGTTGGACTAGATGGCCTTTGGGGATCTGTTATACCAATTCTATGCCTAATATTACGGTTAATATTGACTTCAAAGCCAGGATATGGCCCCCTCATGTTGACCAATGCTTAGAGGTTGGACTAGATGGCCTCTAGGGATCCCCCTTTGACTCCTATATGTCTGTGATTGTGACTTTGAAGCCAGGATATCAGCCCCTCATACTGACCAATGCTAAGAGGTTGGACTAGATGACCTCTACGGATCCCCTTTTTCCAATTCTATGCCTAATTATGGGGGGGGGGGTAATATAGGCTTAGAGGGCAGGATATGAAACTTTCATGTTGATCGATGCTAAAAGGTTGGACTAGATGGCTTCTAGAGACTCCTTTTTCTCTTCAATGCTTCCGTAATAGGTGGTGATAGTCTTCGAAGGCAGGATATGAAACTCTCATATTGACCAATGGTAAGAAGTTGGACTAGATGACCTCTAGGATCCCCCATTTTAATTCTATGCCTAATATGGAGGGCAATAGGCTTAGAGACCAGGATATAACCTCCTCTCTGTGTTGATCAATGATAAGGGATTAGACTAGATGACCTCTAGGGACCCCCTTTTTTAAGTACTATGCTTATGTAATAGTGGCAAAAAGCCAGGATATCACATCTTCATATTGACCAATGCAAAGAGGTTGGACTAGATGACCCCTAGAGATCCCCCTTTTTTTACATCTATGTTTCTGTAATGTGGGGCAATAGGCTTAGAGGGCAGGGTATTAAACGTTCATATTGACTAATGCAAAGAGGCTGGGCTAGATGACCTATAGGGACCCCCCCCCCCTATTTAACTTCCATGCTTCTGTAATGTGGGGCAATAGGCTTAGAGGGCAGGGTATTGAACATTCATATTGATCGATGCTAAGAGGTTGGACTAGATGACCTCTAGGGACCCCCCTATTTAGCTTCAATACTAAGAGGTTTGACTAGATGACCTCTAGAGACCCCCTATTTAACTTCCATGCTTCTGTAATATGGGGCAATGGGCTCAGAGGGCAGGATATTGAACATTCATATTGGCCAATGCAAAGAGGCTGGACTAAATGACCTCTGGGTACCCCTATTTAACTTCAATGCTAAGAGGTTGGACTAGATGGCCTCTAGGGAACCCCTTTTAAAGTTCTATGCTTCTGTAATGTGGGGCAATAGGTTTAGAGGGCAGGATAGTAAAACTTCATATTGACCAATGCAAAGAGGTTGGACTAGATGACCTCTAGGGACCCCCTATTTCACTTCAATGCTAAGAGGTTGGACTAGATGGCCTCTAGGGACCCCCTATTTACCTTCCATGCTTCTGTAATGTGGGGCAATGGGCTTAGAGGGCAGGATAGTAAACCTTCATATTGACCAACGCTAAGAGGTTGGACTAGATGGCCTCTAGGGACCCCTTTTTTACTCCAATGCCAAGAAGTTGGACTAGATGACTTCTAAGGAACCCCTTGTTTACTTCTTTGCTTCTATAATGTGTGGTGATAGGCTTATTGGGTAGGATATGAAACCCTCATGTTGACCAATCCTACGAGGTTGGACTAGATGACGTCTAGGGACCCCCTATTTACCTTCCATGCTTCTGTAATGTGGGTCAATAGGCTTAGAGGGCAGGATAGTAAACCTTTATATTGACCAACGCTAAGAGGTTGGACCAGATGACCTCTAGGGAACCCCTTTTTTACTCCAATGCTAAGAAGTTGGACTAGATGACCTCTAGGGAAACTCTTGTTTACTTCTTTGCTTCTATAATGGGTGGTGATAGGCTTATTGGGTAGGATATGAAACCCTCATGTTGACCAATCCTACGAGGTTGGACTAGATGACCTCTAGGGACCCCCCTTTTAACTTCCATGCTTCTGTAATGTGGGTCAATAGGCTTAGAGGGCAGGATAGTAAACCTTCATATTGACCAACGCTAAGGGGTTGGACTAGATGACCTCTAGGGACCCCCTATTTAGCTTCAATGCTAAGAAGTTGGACTAGATGACCTCTAGGGAACCCCTTTTAAAATTCTATGCTTCAGTAATGTGGGGCAATAGGTTTAGAGGGCAGGATAGTAAACCTTCATATTGACCAATGCTAAGAGGTTGGACTTGATGACCTCTAGGGACCCCCTATTTAACTCCAATGCTAAGAAGTTGGACTAGATGGCCTCTAGAGAACCCCTTTTTTACTTCTTTGCTTCTATAATGGGTGGTGATAGGCTTATTTGGTAGGATATGAAACCCTCATGTTGACCAATCCTACGAGGTTGGACTAGATGACCTTTAGGGACCCCCTTTTTTTACATCTTTGGGGTGTGGGGATAGAGGCTTCTAGGTCACGACCCCCCCTTATTGACCTCTAAACTTTGCCCATATGGGAAGTAATCAACTTTAGCTCCCCTCTCCCAAAAATCAAAGCAGGAGCGTGAATAATGCATGAGTTGGGAGGGGCCTCAAGTTGGGACAACAGTTCCCATCGTCCCCTGAGTCAATCTGGAGCTTTGGAGATGTATTATACTCTTCCAATAATAAATAATGCCTTTTTCCCCCTACAAAGAGATTCAAGGCCTTGGAAGCTTTCGGACTACAAAGCCCATCCTTCCCCGACACAGAGAGGCCTGCTGATGGGAGTGGTAGTCCGAGCCAAAAAGGCTTTTAGAGAAGCTGATGGATAGATAGATAGATGGATAGATGTGGGCAGAAAGGAGGAGGAAGGTATTTATTATTGGCAGGAGAGAAAGGGAGGAGGAGGAGGAGGAGAGGACATTGCGTTCCTCTGCATTTCCAATCCGCCCCCCCTTAAAAAATTCATATTTTCCAGATTATTTTGGGGGAAGAGAAATGGGAGAAAAGGGGCCCAGAATGCGTGCTTCACGCCTCCATAATTTGCCTTTATTTTTTAGGCTTTTTTGGGGAAGCAATTTGCAATTTTTGGGACGATGCATTGGTCTCTCTTCTCTGCAAAGGACATTATTATTATTATTATTATTATTATTATTATTATTATTATTATTATTATTATGCACACAAAGGCAATCAGGAGACATTCGAGGCAGAAAAGACCAGCCTTGCAAATGGTCCAAACTAATAATTCCCAATTTTTCCATCTTTAATGAGACTCAAAGGTGGCCGGAAACTTAATTAACGTGCATTTAAATGACTTGCCCTTTAAAGTCACCGATCAGGAAGTATCAGAAATGACCCACGACCCCAAATGGCGGAACTGATTGTTATTATTACAAATAATAATAATAATAATAATAATAATAATAATAATAATATAAAACAAAATCTGGCTACCAGTATTAAAAAAAAACTAAAATTACAACAGCAAAACAACAATCAGGGAAAGCTAATCACCTCTCAACAAAAGATTGCCCCAGGCACTGCCAGGCTATCAAATGTTAATCAAGGTGGTCAGTTGAAACATTCACACCTAGCTCCAGCAGATAAGAGTTCTTTGTCCCACCCTGGTCCTTCCACAGATATATAAACCCATTTTCCTAGTTCCAAAAGACCTCGCTACCTCTGAGGATGCTTGCCATAGATGCAGGTAAAATGTCAGGAGAAAATGCCTCTAGAACATGGCCATATAGTCCGAAAAATATCTACAACAACCCAATATTATAATAACCAATTAGAAATAATAATAACAAATTATTATTATTATTAAAAATTATTATCAACCCACGACCCCAAATGGCAGAACTGATTATTATTATTGTTACAAATAGTAATAATATAATAATCAATTACAAATAAAAATAACTTATTATTATTAAAAATTATTATCGACCCACAACCCCAAACGGTGGAACTGATTATTATTATTGTTACAAATAATAATAATATAATAATCAATTACAAATAATAATAACTAATTACTATTATTAAAAATTATTATTGACCCACAACCCCATTATTATTTGTATTATTACAAATAATAATAATAATATAGTAATCAATTACAAATAATAATTATAACTAATTATTATTATTAAAAATTATTATTGACCCTCAACCCCAAATGGTGGAATTGATTATTATTATTACAAATAATAACAATATAATAATCAACTACAAATAATAATAATAACTAATTATTATTATTAAAAATTATTATCGACCCACGACCCCAAACGGCAGAACAATTACAAATAATAATAACTAATTATTATTATTAAAATTATTATCGACCCACAACCCCAAATGGCGGAACTGATTATTATTATTCTTACAAATAATAATAATATAATAATCAATTACAAATAGTAATAAAATAATTATTAATTGTTATTATTAAAATTATTATCAATTATCAGTATTATTAGTAATAAATTATTATTAATTTGCTGTGTCATACTGTGTTTTTGTGTCAGTAAAATAATAATAATAATAATAATATCCCACTTTCTCATCTTAAATGAGACTCAATCAGCTACCAATTGAAATGACTTTACTTGCATTTCAGTGACTTGCTGTTTAAGTCAACCAATCAAGAGACATTAGCCTCGTAAAAGGCCCACTCCCTTAAACAACAACAACAACAACAACAGTAGCAACAACAATAATAATATCCCACTTTCCCATCTTAAATGAGACTCAATCAGCTGCACATTGAAATGACTGCACTTGCATTTCAATGACTTGCCCTTTAAGTAAACCAATCAGGGGGCATTAGCCTAGTAAAAGGCCCACTCCCCTAAACAGCAACAACAATACAACAACAACAACAATAATAATATCCCATTTCTCATTTTAAATGAGACTCAATCAGCTGCAAATTGAAATGACTGCACTTGCATTGCAATGACTTGCCCGTTAAGTCAACCAATCAGGAGACATTAGCCTCATAAAAGGCCCACTCCTCTAAACAACAACAACACAACACAACAATACCCCAATGAGACTCAAAGCAGCTACACATTGAAATGACTTCAGTTGCATTTCAGTGACTTGCCCTTTAAGTCAACCAATCAGGAGACATTAACCTCATAAAAGGCCCACTCCCCTAAACAATAAAAAAATCTCACTTCCCTAAACAACAACAACAACAACAACAACACAACAATAATACCCAAATGAGACTCAAAGCAGCTACACATAGAAACGACTGCACTTGCATTGCAATGACTTGCCCTTTAAGTCAACCAGTCAGGAGACATTAGCCTCATAAAAGGCCCTCTCCCCTAAACAACAATAACACAACAACAATAATACCCAAATGAGACTCAATCAGCTACCAGTTGAAATGACTTCAGTTGCATTTCAGTGACTTGCCCTTTAAGTCAACCAATCAGGAGACATTAACCTCATAAAAGGCCCACTCCCCTAAACAATAAAAAAAAGCTCACTTCCCTAAACAACAACAACAACAACAACACAACAATAATACCCAAATGAGACTCAAAGTAGCTACACATTGAAATGACTGCATTTGCATTGCAATGACTTGCCCTTTAAGTCAACCAGTCAGGAGACATTGGCCTCATAAAAGGCCCTCTCCCCTAAACAACAACAACAGCAGCAACAACAACAACAACAATAATAATATCCCACTTTCTCATTTTAAATCAGACTCAATCAGCTGCAAATTGAAATGACTGCACTTGCATTTCAATGACTTGCCCTTTAAGCCAATCAATCAGGGGACATTAGCCTCATAAAAGGCCCACTCCCCTAAACAACAACAACACAACACAACAACAACAACACCCAAATGAGACTCAAAGCAGCTACACGTTGAAATGACTTCAGTTGCATTTCAATGACTTGCCCTTTAAGTCAACCAATCAGGAGACATTAGCCTGATAAAAGGCCCAGTCCCCTAAACAACAACAACAATACAACACAACAACAACAATAATAATAATATCCCACTTTCTCATTTTAAATGAGACTCAAAGCAGCTACACATTGAAACAACGGCACTTGCATTTCAATGACTTGTCCTTTAAGTCAACCATTCAGGAGACATTGGCCCCATAAAAGGCCCAGTCCTCTAAACAACAACAATACAACAACAACAATAATAATACCCCACTTTCCCATCTTAAATGAGACTCAAAGCAACTACACATCGAAATGACTTGTGTTGAAATGACCAATGAGGAGACATGAATAACCTAATAAATATAATATTAATATAATAATCATTAATATTAGTATATTAATAATAATAATAATAATAATGATATTTGTACCACACTTTCCCATATTGAACAGGATTCCTGCAAATAGCAAATGTAGGAAAGGGGCATGTTTAAGGCACCCCCAACCCAAAAATAAAATAAAATTGAAAGGGGATTGTCGCCCCTTGAGATAAGCCTTGGCTAGTTAGCCCCGGCCCTTAATCCGGATTAAGGGGTTCGCGAATCAGGCGTTAAAGAGATGTCTGCAAGAGGCGTAATCCGGTTCACATGGCTAGCTAATCCAGATTAACTCCCCTCCATGCAAAGCAGGCAGCCGGGCCTTTAAAGGGGAAGGAGAGCGGGGGCCCCCCCGATGCCCCCAAACCCTTAGATTTGGGGTTCAGAACCCATAGATTGGGGCTCATCCATCGCCTGGCATTGCTATGCCTTCTTTTCTGCAACTCCTCCAGAAGGTTGCTTCAAGGTCATGGATCTGAATCAAGCCATTGCTAGTTGTTTAGTGGCCGGCGTCCAGGATTCGGGAGGGAAACCTAGTGCCCTTGGCGAACTACACATCCCAGGGTTTCATTGCCGAGTATCCACCCGACCCCATATCTCTTGAGTGCTTTCGTTATGCCTTCCTTCCTTGGCATAACGAAAGGGGATTTAGACTAGATGACTATCTGGGGGAAGGGGAGGGGGGGGGTCCCTATCCAAGAATAGGATTGGCTAGATGACCTTTAGGGATCCCTTCCAACTCTTATGGGCTTCCTTTGGGAAGGGTGGGGTCGCCTTCATTGGAGGTCTTCAAACAAAGGATGGAAGGGTTTCTTTCGGGAAAGTTTCAGTTGTGTTTTCCTCCATTGGCAGAATGGGACTGGACTAGATGACCTTTGGGGTCCCCTTATAATAAATTGTGGACTTTCTTTGAAGAGCATGGGCTTTCCTTCTTTGGAGGCTTTTAAACAGGAGTCAGATGGGCCTCTTTCAGGGATGCTTTACTTGTGTTTTCCTCCATTGGATTGGACTAGATGACCTTTAGGGACCCCTTCCGAGAATAGGCTTCATTTTCTCCAAAGATTTGGGTTCTACTGTCCCTTTGGAGACCCTTTCTTCGGTGTCGCTGAATCCCTTTGCGCCTTACAATTTATTATTGTTGTTGTTGTTGTCTATGGATCACCTATCCCATCATCCACTACAGGCCATGGACCAAGAGACATGGTCCATTAGATTGGTTTTTGTTGTTGAGATTCTCTTTGAAATTTGCTCCAGAAAGTGGACATACCATTTGTTGTTGTTGTTGTTGTTATGTTTGTACCTGCTTTCCGCTGTTAAACCAACTTTAATCCCATTTCCCAGCTGCTTCTATTATTAAAACGTCCCGGTTTCCTCCCTTTGTGTTCAGCTTGCTTGAATTGTATTATTGTATTATTATTATACAATAGCATTTAAAATCTCCATCCTACAAATATTGAAAACATAGAATTCCACATACACATGATGATGATGATGATGATTATTATTATTAGGAAAACAATAGCATTTAAAATCTGCTGCCTACAAATATTGAAAATATAGAATTCCACACACATATGAATATATTATTATTATTAGGGAAACAATAGGATTTAAAATCTCCGGCCTACAAATATTGAAAATATAGTATTCCACACACACATGAATATAGTATTATTATTATTATTATTATTATTATTATTATTATTATTAGGAAAACCTTGGCATTTAACATCTCTGGCCTACAAATATTGAAATTAGAATTCCACATACACATGAATATATTATTATTATTATTGTTATTATTAGGAAAACAATAGCATTTAAAATTTCCATCCTACAAATATTGAAAATATAGAATTCCACATGCACATGAAATTATTATTATTATTATTATTATTATTATTATTATTATTATTATTATTATTATTATTAGGAAAACCTTGGCATTTAAAATCTCCGGCCTACAAATACTGAAAATATAGAATTCCACATACACATGAATATATTGTTATTCTTATTGTTATTATTAGGAAAACAATAGCATTTAAAATCTGCTGCCTACAAATATTGAAAATATAGAATTCCAAACACAACACATGAATTTATTATTATTATTATTATTATTATTATTATTATTATTATTAGGAAAATGATAGCATTTAAAATCTCTGGCCTACAAATATTGAAATTAGAATACTACATACACATGAATATATTATTATTGTTGTTGTTGTTAGGAAAACAATAGCATTTAAAATGTCTGGCCTACAAATATTGAAAATACAGAATTCCAAACACACATGAATTTATTATTATTATTATTATTATTATTATTATTATTATTATTATTGTCATTAGGAAAACGTTGCATTTAAAATCTCTGGCCTACAAATATTGAAATTAGAATTCCACACACATATGAATATTATTATTATTATTATTATTATTAGGAAAACAATAGCATTTAAAATCTGCAGCCTGCAAATATTGAAAATATAGAATTCCACATACACATGAATATATTATTATTATTAGGAAAACAATAGCATTTAAAATCTACAAATATTGAAAATATAGTATTCCACAAACACATGAATATAGTATTATTATTATTAATGTTATTATTATTAATAGGAAAACCTTGGCATTCAAAATCTCCGGCCTACAAATATTGAAATTACACATGAATATATTATTATTATTGTTATTAATAGGAAAACAGTAGCATTTAAAATCTGCTGCCTACAAATACTGAAAATATAGAATTCCACATATACATGAATATATTATTATTATTAGGAAAACAATGGCATTTAAAATATGCAGCCTACAAATAATGAAAATATAGTATTCCACACACACATGAATTTATTATTATTATTATTATTATTATTATTATTATTATTATTATTATTATTATTGTTATTATTATTATTATTAGGAATACCTTGGCATTTAAAATCTCTGGCCTCCAAATATTGAAATTACACATGAATATATTGTTATTATTAGGGAAACAATAGCATTTAAAATCTGCTGCCTACAAATATTGAAAATATAGAATTCCACACACACATTCATTTATTATTATTATTATTATTATTATTATTATTATTATTATTATTAGGAAAACAATAGCATTGAAAATCTCCGGCCTACAAATATTGAAAATATAGGATTTCACACATCTGAATATATTATTATTATTATTATTATTATTATTATTATTATTATTATTAGGAAAACAATAGCATTGAAAATCTGCTGCCTACAAATATTGAAAATATAGAATTCCAAACACAACACATGAAATTATTATTATTATTATTATTATTATTATTATTATTATTATTGTCATTAGGAAAATGTTGCATTTAAAATCTCTGGCCTACAAATATTGAAATTAGAATTCCACACACATATGAATATATTATTATTATTATTATTATTATTATTATTATTAGGAAAACAATAGCATTGAAAATCTGCAGCCTGCAAATATTGAAAATATAGAATTCCACATATACATGAATATATTATTATTATTAGGAAAACAATAGCATTTAAAATCTACAAATACTGAAAATATAGTATTCCACAAACACATGAATATAGTATTATTATTATTAATGTTATTATTATTAATAGGAAAACCTTGGCATTTAAAATCTCCGGCCTACAAATATTGAAGTTACACATGAATATATTATTATTATTGTTATTATTAGGAAAACAGTAGCATTTAAAATCTGCTGCCTACAAATACTGAAAATATAGAATTCCACATATACATGAATATATTATTATTACTAGGAAAACAATGGCATTTAAAATATGCAGCCTACAAATAATGAAAATATAGAATTCCACACACACATGAATATATTATTATTATTATTATTATTATTGTTATTATTATTAGGAATACCTTGGCATTTAAAATCTCTGGCCTCCAAATATTGAAATTACACATGAATATATTGTTATTATTAGGGAAACAATAGCATTTAAAATCTGCTGCCTACAAATATTGAAAATATAGAATTCCACACACACATGCATTTATTATTATTATTATTATTATTATTATTATTATTATTATTATTATTATTATTAGGAAAACAATAGCATTGAAAATCTCCGGCCTACAAATATTGAAAATATAGGATTTCACACATCTGAATATATTATTATTATTATTATTATTATTATTATTATTATTATTATTATTATTATTATTAGGAAAACAATAGCATTGAAAATCTGCAGCGTACAAACATTAAAAATACAGAGTATATTAAATGGATATATTACTTTCTCCGCCTGTTTTGTTCAATGAAGGAACTCAATTTCCGACACATTAAAATAAATTGTTTTGCCATTTATTTTCGCGTTTTAGGGAGGCAGAAATAAAATGAAAATTGGGCTTGTTTCGTTCCCAAGTGTAAAGAGAGAAAAAAAGGGAATATAATAGTTTCCAATTGTTTTATGTGTGTGTGTTTTTTTCTGTCTGAGACTATACTTTTTTTTTAGGAAGTTGTTTATTTTATGCAAATACACACACACACATATATACAGGGAAATGATCTGTTTTGCAAATCCCCAGAGTTTGCATAAAGAAGAAAACTACCTCCCCAAAAATACAGACATATAGCTATTTTCTCAATGTGTCAAAATAACCCTCATCTTGTCAAAGAGGAGAGAATATATATATATATATATATATATATATATATATTCTTCTCTTTGTATAATGGAAGTGCTTTATTTACAAGGATGGGATCTGTAGTTTCCGTTGGATGGTTTTTATAGTTGGGCTCGATCCCTTTTATGTCTACACCGGGCATGGGCAAACTTTGGCCCTCCGGGTGTTTTGGACTCCAACTCCCACAATTCCTAACAGCCTACCGGCTGTTAGGAATTGTGGGAGTTGGAGTCCAAAACACCCGGAGGGCCAATGTTTGCCCATGCCTGGTCTACACTGTCGAATTAATGCAGTTTAATACCGCCGTGGCCCAAGGTTATGGAGCGCTGGGAGTTGTAGTTTATGAAAGTTTACGAAACTACAACTCCCACAATCCCCTCATATTGGAAATATAGCCCGATTGTGATCTATGTGCCTGTCCCTATATCTGTAATCCATTTATATCTCTCTATCTATCACTATATTTATCTAATACCTTTATATTTCTTTATTTATCACTATATTATTTATCTGTCTAGCTATTATCTCTGTTTATTTTATCTATCTGTCATCTTTACCAATCTCTATTATCTATTTTTATCTGTCTCCAAATGTGTCTACCATTATCTTTATCTATATATTTATCTATTATCTATCTGTCATCTCTCTCTATCCATATATCTATTATAACTCACTATGTATCTATTTATATCTATTATATTTAACTGTATCTCTATATTATAACTATGTATTTATATCTGTCTACCTATCATTATCTATCTATCTATCTATCTATCTATCTATCTATCTATCTATCTATCTATCTATCTATCTATCTATCTAGCTTCCTGTCTGTTTGTCCATCCATCCATCCATCCTTCTATCTGTATGTATATCTATCTATCTATCGTGTCTATCTCCCTATCTGTGTCTCTATCCATCAATCTATGTGTCTTTCTATCTGGGTGTATATCTATCTTCTGTCAGTCTATCTGTCTGTCTGTCTGTGTGTATATCTATTGTATTTATCTTCCAGTCTATCTATCTATCCATGTATCTTCCTGTCTGTCTGTCTATCTATCCATCCTTCCTTCCACCTTCTTGTCTCTGTGTATATTTGTTTATTTGTGTATCTATCTCATCTACCTACCTACCTATCCATCCATTCATCTATGTATCTTCCTATCTATCTGTCCATCCACCCTCCCATCTATCTTCTTATCCATCCATCCATCAACCTTCCTGTCTGTCCGTCCAACTGTCCACCCATTCATCTAGCTTCCTATCTGTCTGCCCGTCCATCCATCCATCCATCCATCCATCCATCCATCCATCCATCCATCCATCCAACCAACCAACCAACCATCCGCCCTTCCTGTCTGTCTTTCAATCCTTCCATCCACCTTCCTGTCTGTGTGTATATCTGTCTATCTGTGTATCTATCTCTTCTATCTATCCATCCATCCATCCATTCATCTATGTATCTTCCTATCTATCTGTCCATCCACCCTCCCACCTATCTTCCCATCCATCTTCCTGTTTGTCCGTCCATCCGTCCATCCATCCATCTAGCTTCCTATCTGTCTGTCCCTCCATCTGCCCTTTCTTCCAATTATCCTTCTTTCTATCTATCTATCTATCTATCTATCTATCTATCTATCTATCTATCTATCTATCTATCTATCTATCTTCCTTCCAATCCTTTCTTCCTTCTTTCCTTCCTTCCAATCATCCTTCCATCCATCTTCCTATCAGTCCATCCATCCATTCAGTTTCCTATCTGTCTATCTGTCTATCTGTCTATCTGTCCTTCCTTCCTTCCTTCCTTCCTTCCTTCCTTCCTTCCTTCCTTCCTTCCTTCCTTCCTTCCTTCCTTCCAATGATCTGTCTATCTATCTTCTATCTATCTATCTATCTATTCTATCTATCTATCTATCTATCTATCTATCTATCTATCTATCTATCTATCTATCTATCTATATCTTCCTATTCTTCCTTCCTTCCAATCATCCTTCCTTCCATCCATCCATCCATCTTCCTCTCCTTCCTATCTTCCTTCCTTCCTTCCTTCCTTCCTTCCTTCCTTCCTTCCTTCCTTCCTTCCTTCTTTCCTTCCAATCCATCCTTCCTTCCACCTATCCATCTATGTATCTTCCTGTCCATCCATCCATCCATCCATCCATCCATCCATCCATCCATCCATCCATCCATGTATCTTCCTATCTGTCCATCAATCCTTCCATCCATTCATCTAGCTTCCTATCTGTCTGTCCGACCATCCACTCATCTATCCATCCTTCTGTCCATAAAAATTATTCATCTATCTGTCTGTCTGTCTATCAATCTATCTATCTATCTATCTATCTATCTATCTATCTATCTATCTATCTATCTATCTCTATCTTCCTTCCATCCATCCATCCATCCATTCTCCATCCATCCTTCCAACCATCTATCTACCTCCCTCCCTCTCTACCTTCCTTCCTTCCATCTATCCATCCTTCCATCTATCTATCTATCTATCTATCTATCTATCTATCTATCTATCTATCTATCTATCTATCTATCTATCTATCTTCCTATCTGTCTATCTATCTATCTATCTATCTATCTATCTATCTATCTATCTATCTATCTATCTTCCTATCTGTCTGTCCATCTGTCCCTCCCTCCCTCCATCTATCCATCTCCTATCTGTCAGTCCAGCCATCCATCCAGCTCTGTGTTTTCCTATCTGTCTATCCGTCCATCCATTATGTTTAACTCTCCATCTATCTATATATTTATCTTTCTCTCTTCACGCTCTTCTCTCTCTCTCTCTCTCGCCTCCATGGCCTATGTTCACATTATGAGACCCTGGGTCACACTCTCCCAGCCCCAGAACACCCTGTGATAGGTTTTATTTGGGAGGGAGGGAGGGAGGGAGATAGGTAAAGCAAACGCATGAAGGAAGCCCCTCTAAATGGCACCAGAAATCCCCAAATGGGGGTGGGGGAGAGGGTGTCTCTCGTGCAAAGGCCTCCCTCGCACGCTCCTGCCTTCCTTCGCACGCTCGCTTTGCACGGCCTCCCTGCCGCCTCCGGTTCCAGCCTTGGGCCTTGATGCCTCTTAATGAGGCCTCTCCAAAGAAGATCTGCTTTTAATGTAAAGGGTTTTGGGGTCACCTTTAACACCAGGAAGAAGGACAAGGTGTCGGGGTTCATCACCGTCATCTATTGGGGGAAAAAATTGGGTCTCTAAGGCATGCCGCATGCATATATATATATATATAACAACAAAGCCTTTGTCTAATATTTCTTCCATATATGTCCTAAAGGTTTGGAAGAGTTGGGGAAGGGGCTTGATGGCATCTAGCAAGACCCTCAAGAGATAGATAGATATAGATATAATATTATATATTATATTATAGTACATTACTAGATCTTTTGAGACCCCAAAGAAAGACGATAGATAGATAGATAGATAGATAGATAGATAGATAGATAGATAGATAGATAGATAGATAGAGCGAGCACTGAGTGACCATTGGGCGAGCACTGGGTTATTGCTCTGGGCCTAATAGTAGTAGTAGTAGTAGTAGTAATTTGTTGTTATTCATAGTTGACACATCTAAATATTGGGAGAGATAGATAGATAGTCCTTTTTGGACTGCAAAGTGGCCATTGGGGGTTGAGTGACCATTGGCAGGTTGAGTGACCATCTGGGTGATGACTTTGGGCCGAAATAAATAAATAAATAACTACAGTATTATTATTCATAGTTGGCATATCTAGATCTCGGTGTGTGTGTGTGTGTATGTGTATGTATGTATGTATGTATGTGTGTGTGTGTGTTGATCCCAAAAGTGGTCATTGGGCTTAATAGTAATAATAATGATAATGTTAATGTATTAGTAATCACGGAAGGCATATCTAGATCTTGGTAAGTGTATGTATGTGTGTGTGTGTGTGTGTGTATATATATATATATATACATATATACATACACACATACACACACACACATACATACACACACATATATGGATCTTTTTTGATCCCATTGGGCCTAATAATATATAATAATAATAATAATAATAATAATAATAATAATAATAATGATGTATTATTATTCATGGTTGGCATGTTTAGGTATGTGAATATATTTGTGTGTTTGTGTGCATGCACGCATATATATGGTCCTTTTTTTATCCCAAAATGACCATTGGTCCTAATAGTAGTAGTAGTAGTAATAATAATAACAATAATAATGTATTGTTATTATTGATGGTTGGCATATGTAGATCTTGATATGTGTATGTATACATGTGTGTGTGTGTGTGTGTGTGTGTGTGTGTATGGGGTTCTTTTTGATCCCAAAAGTGACCATTGGTCCTAATAGTAGTAGTAGTAGTAATAATAATAATAATAATGTATTGTTATTATTCATGGTTGGCATATTTAGATCTTGGTATGTGTATGTACACGTGTGTGTGTGTGTGTGTGTGTGTGTGTGTGTGTGTGTGTGTGTGGTTCTTTTTGATCCCAAAAGTGACCATTGGGCCTAATAGTATAGTAATAATAATAATAATAATAATAATAATAATAATAATGTATTGTTATTATTGATGGTTGGCATATTTAGATCTTGATATGTGTAGGTATATGTGTGTGTGTGTGTGTGTGTGTGTGTGTGTGTGTGTATGGTTCTTTTTGATCCCAAAAGTGACCATTGGTCCTAATAGTAGTAGTAGTAGTAGTAGTAATAATAATAATAATAATAATGTATTGTTATTATTGATGGTTGGCATATTTAGATCTTGGTATGTGTATGTATACGTGTGTGTGTATATATATATCTATATATATGGGGTTCTTTTTGATCCCAAAACTGACCATTGGGCCTAATAGTACTAATAATAACAACAACAACAACAATAATAATAATGGTGGGCATCAGGGTTATGACTTTGGGCCTTTTTTAGATTATTATTATTATTATTATTATTATTATTATTATTAGGGTGCTTCCAATGCCTCTCAAGCCCCAGTGCCAATATTGACTACAAATCCCATGTGGCTGCTCCTTTCCCAAGCCACTGAATAGGAGAAGAAAGAGACCTAGAAATGAATATCCTCCCCATCATCCCCTATAATATCCCCCCTTTTAAATCCCACAACACAAAGGCGTCTGTCCGTTGCACCCTCTTCTCCTCCCTCCTGTCTTCAATAATAATTGAGGGTAATAAATATGTATTCCTCCCTCCCTCTCTTTCTCTTCCTATCCTTCCTTCCTTCCTTCCTTCCTCCCTTTCTCCCTGCCGCCTGTCAGCTGCCTGCGCCTCTCCTCTGATCAGCAAAAGCCGCATCTCTTTTGCAGAGATGGAGGGAGGGGGATCCTTTAAGCGGGAAAGGATTAAAGCCCGAAAGTAGGTCTCCTGCCTGACACTTTGGCGCCTGCCTCCTTCTCTTCCTTCCTTCCTCCCTTCCTCCTTTCCTTCCTCCCTCCCTTCCTAGGAATAATAAAATGGAAATGGGAAAAAAATGGGAGTAGTGTGGATGTGTGTCTCGCTTTGCAAAGGGCTGGACTAGATGCCCTCGGAGGCTCCCCGCCACCTCCCATTTAGGTCCAGAAAAGGATGGACTACAACACCCAGCTAGGACAGGCTGTGCATTCTGAATGGAGGGGATGGGTGTTGGAGTCGACACAAAATACTCATAGTATTTTATTACAATGACATCTGGGAGAGCTGGACTAGAATCCTCTCATTGGGGTGGGGATGATGGGTGTTGCAGTTAGAGATGGAAGGGGGAGGGCTGTAATAATGCCAGAAGTCTTGAACTGCCAGGCCCTTCCTTCCTTTTATCCCTTCATTCCTTCTTTCCATTCCTTCTTCCTTTGCTCTTTTCCCTCCTTCGTTGATTCCTTTCTTCTTTCCTTTACTCTTTTCCTTCTTCCCTTCTTTCCTGCATTCCGTCCTTCATTCCTTTTCTCCTCCCTTCTTTCCTTTACTCCTTCTTTGCTTCTTTCCCTACCTTCCTTAATTATTTCCTTCCTACGTTCCTTGCATCCATAATTCCTTATTTTCTTCCTCCCTTCTTTCCCTTACTTCCTTGCTTCCTTCCTTTTTCTCTACCTTCCTTCCTTTCTTCCTTCTTTCGCTCGTTCCTTTCTTATTTCCTTAACTCCTTCTTTCCTTCCTTTCCCTCCCTCCCTCCCTTTCCCTTCCTGCCTTCCTTCCTTCCTTCTTTCCTTCCTTCATTCCTTTCCTTCCTTCCTTCCTTTCCTTCCCTCCCTCCCTTCTTTCCTTTCCTTCCCCTTCATTACTTCCCTCCCTCCCTTTCCATCAGTCCCTCCATTACTTCATTTCCCTTCCTTCCTTCCTTCCTTCCTTCCTTCCTTCCTTCCTTCCTTCCTTCTTTTCTTCCTTCCCCTTCATTCCTTTCCTTCCTTCCATTCCTTCCCTCCCTCCCTTCGTTCCTTTCCTTTCCCTTCCTTTTTTCCTTCCGTCCCTCTCTCCCTCCTTCCCTTCCTTTCCCTTCATTACTTCCCTTCCTTCCTTCCTTCCTTCTTTCCTTCCTTCCTTCCTTCCTTTCCATCACTCCCTCCATTACTTCATTTCCCTTCCTTCCTTCCTTCCTTCCTTCCTTCCTTCCTTCCTTCCTTCCTTCCTTCTTTTCTTCATTCCTTCTTTCCTTTCCTTCCCTCCCTCCCTCCCCTCTTTCCTTTCCTTCCTTTTTTTCATTCCCTCCCTCCCTCCCTCCCTTCCTTTCCCTTCATTACTTCCTTTCCTTCCTTTCCCTCCCTCCCTTCTTTCCTTTCCCTTCCTTCCTTCTCTTCCTCCCTCCTTCCCTTCCTTGCTTTCCCTTCATTACTTCCTTTTCTTCTTTCCTTCCTTTTCCTTCCTCCCTCCTTTCCTCCCTCCCTCCCTTCTTTTTTCCCATTCCTTCCTTTTTCCTTCGTTTCCTTCCTTCCATCCATAATTCCTTCCTTCCCTCTTTCCAAGAGGAAAGTTGTCATCCCGAGCCTTGCCTCTCTCTCCATCCCTTTGCGTTCCTCTTTCTGGCTGGCTGAGGATCGAAGGAAGGAACACAAAAACAAGGTGAATATTTCATAAGGTAGAAGAAGGGAAGGAGAAAGAGAGAGCGAGAGCGAGATTGGAGCCATCCCTTTCCTCCTCCTCTCCTCCTCCTCTTGCCTTGACCCTGGCCTTCTTCCCCTGCAAATGGCCCTCTGGGCTTTGGGGACCCTCTCTTCCTCCCGGCTAAAAGCAGCAGCACTCGCTAGCGCCAACCCTGCCAGGCGGGCTCCCCACCCCCATTCGCCGCAGCCTCGCCTGCCTTTCAGTGCGATCCTCGAAAACATTGTATGAAAATGCCCACGTCCAAACCTCTTTTGACAAGAGATGTTAAGGGGCAAGTCATTCACACTGGCTGGGCTGGACTAGATGACCTTTGGGGTTCCCTCCCCATCTTAAGACTTTGACCCAAAAGCCACCATCCCCATCTTTTCTCCTCTTTCGAGAATATTACAACTAATAATAATAATAATAATAATAGATATAATAATAATGACCTTTGTTATGTTGTTTGTTGGTTTGTTTGTTTGTTTGGGGTCCCCTT
>NW_026844589.1:3333876-3343876 GCF_025583915.1 Anolis sagrei ordinatus | reverse complement strand
GCTAGATGGCCTTTGCGGGACCCCTTCCGACCTTAAGGGTCCGACCTGAAGCCTCTTTTCCTCTTTTGAGAATACAATTAAAAATAATAGATATAATAATAATGATAATAATAATAGTAATAATCGTAATAACAGTAATAACCCTTATTGTTGTGGTTGTTGTTGTGTTGTTTGTTTATTTATTTGGGGTCCTCTTTTGTGTCCCTTTCCACCACTAAGACTCTGACTCAAACTAACATTTCTCAACTTGAGAATCATCATCATCGCCATCATCATCCTTGTATATAATCAGAATTAAAAAGTGATACAAGTGAGAATAATAAGAATAATAGCAATACTGCTCTCCAGTCAAACAATTGGGTCAGACTAGATGACCTTTGAGGTTCCCTTCCCATTAAGAATCTGAACCAAAGCTGCTTTTCTTCATTTGAGAATACTACAATGAATAGTAATAGACATAATAATAATAATAATAATCATCATCATCATCATCATCTCCAGCCAAACAATTGGGTCAGACTAGATGACCTTTGGGGTCCCCTTCCCATTAAGAATCTGACCCGAAGCTGCTTTTCCTCTTTTGAGAATACTACAGTTAATAGTAATAGACATAATAATAATAATAATAATAATAATAATAATAATAATAATAATGCTCTCCAGCCCACCAATTGGGTCAGACTAGATGGCCTTTGTGGGACCCCTTCCGACCTTAAGGGTGCCACCCGGAGTCCCTTTCCCCACATTCCTCTTTTTGGAGATAAGGCTTGTGAGTCCCATTGGAAAGAATGTGAGACGGGGGAAAAACAATTTCAGATGCCGTCTCTTTGCCAGATTGCGTTTGTTTGCGACCGGCTTTTATTGTCTCAACCTGCTGGGATTCCATCAAAGGCGGATGTTTACCCAAAGCCATTTCGAGGAAGGGGGAAAAAAAGGGGAGGGGGCAATCCAGAATCCGCATTTCCATCTGATTCCCATACTATGAAGACCCCAGACCCTTATATGGTGCCCTTCTCCCCATTGATCCCTATTCAAAGCCCCCAGACCCTTATGATACCCTTCTCCCCATTGTATTTTAAGGTCACTTTGCAGAACTATAAATCCCAACAACTATAACTCCCAAATGACCAAAGATGTCAATTTTGTCATTTGGGAGTTATAGTTGTTGGGATTTATAGTTCACCTACAATCAAAGAGCATTCTGAACTCCACCAACAAAGGATTTGAAGCAAACTTGGCACACAGATCTTCCATGACCAAGAGTAAAATACTAGAAGTGTTTAGTGGGCATTGATCTTCAGTTTGGGAGTTGTAGTTCACCTATATATAGAGAGCACTGTGGACTCAAATAATGATGGATCTGGACCAAACTTGGCATGAATACTCAATATGTCCAAATGTGAACACTGGTAGAGTTTGGGGGGAAATAGATCCTGACATTTGGGAGTTGTGGTTGCTGAGATTTATAGTTCACTTAAAATCAAAGAGCATTCTGAACTCCACCAACAAAGGAATAGAACCAAACTTGGCACACAGATCTCCCATGACCAAGAGAAAAATACTCAAAGGGTTTAGTGGGCATCGACCTTCAGTTTGAGAGTTGTAGTTCACCTATATACAGAGAGCACTGTGGACTCAAACAATGATAGATCTGGACCAAACTTGGCACGAATACTCAATATGCCCAAATGCAAACACTGATGGAGTTTGGGGGAAAATAGACCTTGACATTTGGGAGTTGTGGTTGCTGGGATTTATAGTTCAACTACATCCAAAGAGCATTCTGAACTTCACCAACGATGGAATCGAACCAAACTCGGCACACAGATCTACCACGAAGAAGAGAAAATATTAGGGGGGTTTTGGTGGGCATTGACCTTGAGTTTGGGAGTTGTAGTTCCCCTCCATCCAGAGAGCACTGTGGACTCAAATAACGATGGATCTGGACCAAACTTGGCACGAATACTCAATATACCGAAATGTGAATACTGGTGTAGTTTGGGGAAAATAGACCCTGACAATTGGGAGTTGTAGTTGGTGGGATTTATAGTTTGCCTACAATGAAAGAGCATTCTGAACCTCATCAACGATGGAATCGAACCAAACTTGGCACACAGATCTCCCACGACCAAGAGAAAATACTAGAAAGGTCTATTTCTCTGTGCATCTCTCCTTCCTTCCTTCCTTCCTTCCTTCTTTCCTTCCTTCTTTCCTTCCTTCCTTCTTTCCTTCCTTCCTTCTTTCCTTCCTTCCTTCTTTCCTTCCTTCTTGCCTTCCTTCCTTCTTGCCTTCCTTCTTTCCTTCCTTCTTTCCTTCCTTCTTTCCTTCCTTCCTTCCTTCCTTCCTTCCTTCCTTCCTTCTTTCCTTCCTTCCTTCTTTCCTTCCTTCCTTCTTTCCTTCCTTCCTTCCTTCCTTCCTTCCTTCTTTCCTTCCTTCCTTCTTTCCTTCCTTCTTTCCTTCCTTCCTTCCTTCCTTCCTTCCTTCCTTCCTTCCTTCCTTCCTCCTTTCCTTCCTTCCTTCCTTCCTTCCTTCCTTCCTCCTTTCCTTCCTTCCTTCCTCCTTCCTTCTTCCTTCCTTCCCTCCCTGACAATGTTGTATTTCTTATCTCTGGTTGTTTGTTTCTTAGGTGGAGCAGCGACTTTTAAATACAGAGATGTACAAATAATATCTGACTCTGAATCCAATAATAATAATAATAATAGACCTCCCATTTGCATGCAGCGATTGCATCCCCATTCAGCCCCCTTTTCCTGCTTCATCCCTTCTTCTCCCTCTCTCTCTCTTTCTGTCGGTTTATGCAAATGTGGGATTTGGGCTTCTTTTTTCCTCCCCACCTTTGCTGTGGCCCAGATACAGCCCTGCCTTCGTCCTCCCAGCATCCTTTGCAAGAGAGGCCTCCCCCCCCAAATATATTCTGGTTGCAACACCCATCATCCCCAGCCAGGAAGCGTTGTCTATGCAAGACGGAGACAATGGGCATTGTAATGCATCCTTTCTGGAAGTCGGTATATTAGGATGCAGGGTTGCTCTATATTATAATAATAATAATAATAATAATAATAATAATAATAATAATAATAATAATAATATAATATAAAACTTGGACCTTAAGTTCCCCCATATAATGGGTTTTGAGGGACATTTTGGAGCTGTAGGTCCTGGGATTTATAGTTCACCTGCAATCAATAGGCACTCTGAACCCCACCAAAGATGGAATTGGACCAGACTTGGCACACAGGGGTCCCATGACCAGCCAAAAATCCTGGAGGTCTCTAGGGAAAATTCACCTTGATTTGGGGGAGTTGTAGTTCACCTACATCCAGAGAGCACTGCAAACCCAAATAACAATGGACCTGGACCACACTTGGCAAACAGACCTGATATACCGAAATGTGATTACTGGAGAGGTTTGGGGGAGGATGGCTTTCCTTCCTGGGAGTTGTAGTTCACCCACAATCAGAGAAACGGTGACCCTTAGCGATGATGGACCTGGACCACACTTGGCGCACAGAACCCCCATGAGTATCCCAACCTCTTGGAGGGGTTTGAGGGAAATGACCTTCCTTCCTGGGAGTTGTAGTTCACCCACAATCAGAGAAACGGTGACCCTTAGTGATGATGGACCTGGACCACACCTGGCGCACAGAACCCCCATGAGTATCCCAACCTCCTGGAGGGGTTTGAGGGTACTGACCCACCATAGTGGGATTTGTAGTTCACCCTATTGCCAGAGGACACACTGAACCCCACCCATGATGCATCTACAGCAGACTTGTCTAACATAACAAACTTCCAAGTACTGATGGAGTATCAGGAGGTTGACCTGGCATGATGGGAGTTGTAGTTCACCCACACCTTTATGCATTTGGTACTATTCAAAAAACTGAATTTTGGTTGTCTTTCCATCCATCTCTTTGGGACTCTCTTCCTGCTCTTTCCTTGGCTTTTATGGCCTTATTATTGTTGTTATTACATTGTTGTTGTTGTTGTTTACAATGATTATTCCTGGGCCTCGCTCTCCATCTCCGGAATATAAACTGCCATCCATCCGTGGTCCATTGGCTTCAATGGGGCGGAAAGGGATGGCCGAGGGGGGCTTTAATGGGGCGGAAACAATGAGAAACCCACCTGCATGGGATCCGGGCCCAGAAAGGGATTTGCCAATGCAAAGGACATCTTTCTCCCTTTTGTAGTTTCTTTGCACCAAAAATTGCTGTGTTTTGCTTCCTTTCTCTCCTTTCTTTCTTTCTTTCTCTCGCTCCCTCCTTCCTTCCCTTCCTTCCCTCCCGCTGAGAGCATCCCTTGCTCAGACAGCTCCGCTCCTGATGCATTAAGACAGCAACCGTCTCCCAGTTCGCTGCTCAGAAGAAGGGGAGGAGGAGGACGACGAAAAGGGCTCCTTCTTCTTTTCCTCCTCCTCCTTTTCTGCGTCTGCCTTCCTTCCTTTCTTCCTTCCCTTTTGGCTTTTGGGGTCTGGAGGAGAGCCATGGGGCAAAGTCCGGCATTGGGGGCCCGGCCCAAAGGGGCCCAAGGCCTCCCCAAGCCAGCTCACACCTTCCCTCCTTCCTTCCTTCCTTCCTTCCTTTCCGTCCTTCCTTCCTTCCTTCCTTCCTTCCTTCCTTCCTTCCTTCCTTCCCTCCCTCCCTCCCTCCCTCCCTCCCTCCTAAGCTTGTCCTCCTTTCCTTCCTTTCCTTGCAAACATGTCCTTCCTTCCTTCCTCCTTCCGATCTCCTTCCTTTCCAGCCTTCCCTTTTCTTCCAAACCTCTCTTTCCTTCCTTTCCTTCTAAGCTTGTCCTCCTTTCCTTCCTTTCCTTACAAACTTTTCCTTCCTTCCTTCCGCTCTCCTTCCTTTCCAGCCTTTCCTTTCCTTCCATCCTTCCTTTCCTCCAAACTTTCCTTCCTTCCTTCCCTTCCTTGCACTTTCCTTCCTTCTTCCTTCCTTCCTTCCTTCCTCCTTCCTTCCTTCCTTCCTTCCTTCCTTCCTTCCTTCCTTCGTTGTCCTCCTTTCCTTCACTCCCTCGCTTAACATTCCTTCCTTTTTTCCCCTCCTTTCCTTGCAAACCTGTCCTTCCTTTCCTTGCAAGTGTCCCTCCTTCCTTCCTACCTTGTCCTTCCTTCCTTCCGCTCTCCTTCCTTCCTTTCCTTCTAAGTTTGTCTTCCTTTCCTTCCTTTCCTTGCAAACTTTCCCTCCCTCCCTCCCTTCCTCCCTTCCTTCCTTCCTTCCTTCCTTCCAAGGTTGTCCTCCTTCCCTTCTTTGCTTAACCTTCCTTCTTTGTTCTTTCTTTCCTGCTTTCTTTGCAAGCTTGTCCTTTCTTCACTTTTTTCCCTTTCCTCCTCTCCTTCCCTTCCAGCCTTTCCTTTCCTTCCTTCCTTTCCTTGTAAACGTGTCCCTCCTTCCTTCCGCTCTCCTTCCCTTCCAGCCTTTCCTTTCCTTCCAAACCCCTCCCTCCCTCCCTTCCTTCCTTCCTTCCTTCCTTCCTTCTAAAGTTGTCCTCCTCCCCTTCCCTCCCTTGCTTAACCTTTCTTCCTTCCTTTTTCTTTCTTTCCTGCCTTCGTTGCAAGCTTGTCCTTCCTTCCCTTTTCCCCCTTTCCTCCGTTCTCCTTACCTTCCAGCCTTTCCTTTCCTTTCCTTCCTTCCTTTCCTTACAAACCTGCCCTTTCTTCCTTTCCTTCCAAGTTTGTCCTCCCTTCTTTCCTTCTTTCCTTCCTACCTACCTTTGCAAATGTGTCCCTCCCTCCTTCCTTCCCTTGCTTGTCCTTTCTTCCTTTTTTCCCAAACTTGTTCTTCTTTCCTTTCCTTCATCCTTCTTTTCCTTGCAAACTTGTACTTACTTCCTTCCAAGGTTGTCCTTCCTTCTTTCCTTCTTTCCTTTCCTTGCAAATGTGTCCCTCCCTCCTTCTTTCCCTTGCTTGTCCTTGCTTCCTTTTTTCCAAACTTGTCCTTCCTTCCTTCCATTCCTTACTTGTCCTTCCTTCCTTCCTTCTTTCCTTCCTTCCTTCCTTCCTTCCTTCCTTCCTTCCTTCCTTCCCTCTTTCCTTCCTTCCTTCCTTCCTTCCTTCCTTCCTTCCTTCCTTCCTTCCTTCCTTCCTCCCTTTCCTTGCAAACTTGTCATTCCTTCCTTTCCTTCCAAGCTTGTCCTTCATTCCAAACCTGTCCCTTTCCATCCTTCCTTTCCTTGCAAGCTTGTCCTTCCTTCCTTTCCTTCATTGCCCTTCCTTTTCTTGTCCTCCTTTCCTCCCTCTCTCCCTCCCTTTCCTTCCAAGCTTTTCCTTCTTTCCTTTATTCCTTCCTCCCTTCCCATACAAACTTGTCCTTCTATATTTTTCTTGCAAGCTTGTCTTTCCTTCATTTTCCTATAAGATTGTCCTCCTTTCCTTTCTTCCAAGCGTATCCTTCCTTCCTTCTTTTGTTTCTTCCTTCCTTTTCTACCAAGCTTGCCCTTCCTTTCCTTCCTCCTTTGCAGCCTTTTCCTTCCTTCCTTCCTTCCTCTTTCTTCTCCTTCGTCACCCTCCTCCCTTCCTCCAGTGATGGGACTCTATGAAGCCTCCAACCCTTGAGCCGCATTACGAGCCGTAAACGAGCCTCGACTCCATGGATCCTGTCGTTCTATTTGAATTATATATATACATACATTCGAATGCAATTAAGCAATCGATAAAAGAGTTAAAGCCATTTAAAATTCATGATGCCTCTGTGGAGAGACAGAGTGGGAACAATCCACAGCGAGAGGGAAGAAGAAGGGGGAGCGAAGGAAGGAAGGAAAGGAAGAAAGAAGGAAGAAGGAAAGAAGGAAAGGAAGGAAGAAAAGAAGGAAGGAGGAAGGAAGAAGGAAGGAAGGAAGGAGAAAGAAAGAAGAAGAAGGAAGGAAGGAAGGAAGGAAGGAAGGAAGGAAGGAAGGAAGGAAGGAGGAAGGAAGGAAAGGAAGAAAGGAAGAAAGGAAGAAAGGAAGAAAGAAAGAAAGAAAGAAAGAAAGAAAGAAAGAAAGAAAGAAAGAAAGGAAAGTAAGAAGGAAGGAAGGACAGAAAGGAAGGAAGGAAGAAAGCAAAGCAGGGAAGGGAAGGGAAGGGAAGGGAAGGGAAGGGAAGGGAAGGGAAGGGAAGGGAAGGGAAGGGAAGGGAAGGGAAGGAAGGAAGGAAGGAAGGAAAGTAAGAAGAAAGGAAGGACGGAAAGGAAGGAAAGTAAGAAGAAAGAAAGAAAGAAAGAAAGAAAGGAAAGCAGGGAAGGGAGGAAGGAAGGAAGGAAGGAAGGAAAGTAAGAAGAAAGGAAGGACGGAAAGGAAGGAAGGAAGGAAGGAAGGAAGAAAGGTAAGAAGGAAGGAAAGGAAGGTAGAAGAGTGGAGAAGGAAGCAAAGTCGGAAAGTGCTCGGCGTCATTGGGACACCAGCCAGTTTCTCTGTTCCTCTTCTTCCCTTTCATCCTTTGCTTCTCGTTAAAAGTCGCAATTAGTAAAGGATTCACGGAGGAGAAGGAAGAAGGGAAGGAGGGAATGAAGAAGAAGAGAGGCGCTCCAAATGGGAGCTGAAAGGTTATTCCAATACAGTCTGAGGAACTCCCAGGAGGAGAGAAGAAAGGGATGGATGGAGGAGAGAGAGAGAAGAAGAAGAAAGGGATGAAGAGGGCCACGATCCAGGCAAAGCCCTCCCGACAGAGGTCCAGCCACACTCCTGGCGCCACATTTTGGCACTGAGAAAGGCCTTTGATTCCTCTCTGGCTCCCAGACAAAGGGACCTGGAAAAGGGGAGCGAACAAAGGAGGGAGAGAAGCGGAAGGCGCCGAAAGATAAACGCTATCAGCCGCCATCAGGACTCCTGTCCGGCTCGGATGGATTCCTACTGCCAAGCCAGAGCCGACATTGCTTCCCTCCACCGAGACACTGGACTCCTACAGAATAATAATAATAATAATAACAGTAATAGTAATAATAGGGATCTACTAAAAGCTCTAGGTCCCTTTCATACAATAACTCAGAGAGACTCAGAGTCCGTAAAGAGAGAAGAAGCAGGATATAAGTAAACATAATAATAATAATAATAATAAGGATCTACTAAGACCTCTATTAGATTATTATTATTATTATTATTATTATTATTATTATTATTAAATAATAATAAGAGCCTCAGAGTCTGTAAGGAGAGAAGAAGCAGGATATAAGTAAACACAATAATAATAATAATAATAATAATAATAATAATAATAATAATAAGGGTTTACTAAGACCTCTATTAGGTCATTATTATTATTATTATTGTTATTATTATTATTATTATTATTAAATAATAGCAGCCTCAGAGTCCGTAAGGAGAGAAGAAGCAGGATATAAGTAAACACAATAATAATAATAATAATAATAATAATAATAATAATGATAATAAGGGTTTACTAAGACCTCTATTAGGTCATTATTATTATTATTATTGTTATTATTATTATTATTAAATAATAATAAGAGCCTCAGAGTCCGTAAGGAGAGAAGAAGCAGGATATAAGTAAACATAATAATAATAATAATAATAATAATAATAATAATAATAATAATAAGGGTGTACTAAGACCTCTATTAGATTATTATTATTATTATTATTATTATTATTATTATTAAATAATCATAATAAGAGCCTGAGTCCGTAATAATAATAATAATAATAATAATAATAATAATAATAACAACAACAACAATTGGTCTCTACTAAGACCTCTAGGTCCCTTTCATATAATAATAATAATAATAATAATAATAATACTATATAATAATAATTGGTGTCCACTAACACCTCTAGGTCCCTTTCATATAATCATCATCATCATCATAATTGGTGTCTAAAACCTCTAGGTCCCTTTCATATAATAATAATAATAATAATAATAATAATATATAATAATTGGTGTCTAAGACATCTAGGTTCCTTTCATGTAATAATAATAATAATAATAATAATAATAATAATAATAATAATTGGTGTCTACTAGGACCTCTAGGTCCCTTTCATATAATAATAATAATAATAATAATAATAATAATAATAATAATAAAATGGGTGTCTACTAAGACTTCTAGGTCCCTTTCATATAATAATAATAATAATAATAATAATAATAATAATAATAGGCATCTGCAAAGGTCTGCTTCATATAATAGGTCTCTAGGTCTATTACATGTAATAATAATAATAATAATAATAATAATAATATAAAAGGGACCTAAAGGTCTAAGTAGACACTTATTATTATTATTATATGAAAGGGACCTAGAGATATTAGTAGGCACCAATTATTATTATTATTATTATTATTATTATTATTATTATCATTATTATTATATGAAAGAGACCTAGAGATCTTAGTAGACACCAATTATTATTATTATTATTATTATTATTATTATTGGGGTCTACTAAGACCTCTTGGTCCCTTTCAAATAATAATAATGATGATGAAGATGATGATAATAATGTGTTTCTAATAATAATAATAATAATAATAATAATAATAGGCATCTGAAAAGGTCTGCTTCATATAATAGGTCTCTAGGTCTATTACATGTAATAATAATAATAATAATAATAATAATAATAATAGGGACCTAGAGATCTAAGTAGATACTATTTATTATTATTATTATTATTATTATTATTATTATTATTATTATATGAAAGGGACCTAGAGATCTTAGTAGACACCAATTATTATTATTATTATTGGGGTCTACTAAGACCTCTTGGTCCCTTTCAAATACTAATAATGATTATGAAGATGATGATAATAATGTTGTTATTATACTACTAACCCTCTAAGTCCTTTATAAATATAGTGTCTATGCTAGGTGATATGTTTGTATTGAATCGCATTGGCCTTTTTCGCTGCCGCATCGCGCGCTCGGCTCCTGTCCAGCTTGGCTCCCTTACGCTTCCATAGGGTTGTCTATGGTGAGATGTTGCCGACCCCGGCTCTGACCGCTCAGGCCCAGCATCCTGTGCGTCTGTCGGGACGGATTTAGAGGCA
>NW_026844589.1:3308876-3328876 GCF_025583915.1 Anolis sagrei ordinatus | reverse complement strand
GGTCACCCTCTGGGTCTACTCAAACAACCTCACCTTCGTCGACCCTGAGGCCTTCCACGGCTTCGTCCACTTGGAGGAGCTCGACCTCGGCGACAACCGCAACCTGCGAGAGCTGTCTCCGGAGACCTTCCGCGGCCTGACCCGCCTCCATGCCTTGCACTTGTACAAGTGCGGCTTGAGCGTCCTTCCGGACGGGCTGTTCAGCGGCCTGCACAACTTGCAGTACCTCTACCTGCAGGACAACCAGCTGGACTTCTTGCAGGAGGACCTCTTCCAGGACTTGGTCAACCTCAGCCACCTCTTCCTCCACGGCAACCAGCTCTGGAGCCTTCAACCCAATGCTTTCCGGGGGTTGGTGAACCTGGACCGGCTGCTTTTGCACCAGAACCGGCTCCGGAGTGTGCACCGCCGGGCTTTCCACGACTTGCGGCGCCTCACCTTGCTCTTCCTCTTCAACAACAGCTTGGCCGAACTCCCCGGCGAGGCTTTGGCCCACCTGTCGGCCTTGGAGTACCTCCGCTTGAACGGCAACCCCTGGCGCTGTGACTGCCGGGCCCAGTCGCTGTGGGAGTGGCTGCGCCGCTTCCGGGGGTCCAGCTCCAGTGCCGACTGCGCGTACCCCCCTCGGGTCCAAGGGATGGACCTCAAGGAGGTGAGCCCCGAGGAGTTCCGCGGTTGCGCCGAGTCGCAGCACCAGGTCAACGCCCCTCCGCGGGGGGATCAGCACCGCCACCAGCACCCCACGACGGAAAAGGGCAAAGACGGGCAGCGCCCGGGCTACCGGAAGCCTAGCAAGAACTGCACGCGGAGCCGCGGGCGGAGCAACAAGATGGCTTCCTCGCCGTGGAAGAACACCGACGGCGATGGGCTGGACTATGAGCACAAGTTGCCCCCGAAGCAAAAGGGGAAGTGTCCCCGGACACCCGTCCTGCCCCCTAGCGGGGTCCAGCAGGCCGCCGGAGGGACCAGGAGCCGAGGGGCAAAAGTCGCAACACTCGCTACTGCTGTCGGTGCTCCCATTTTGTTCGTCATCGCCGCCGTCTTGTCGGTGGCCATCGTCCGCTGATTCGCGTCCCGTTTTCGAGCATTTCGGCCTCTCTTTCTCGAGCCGTTTCCTGGAGGGGACAAACATGGCAAAACAATTCGGGATTACAAGCAATAATCCTCGCCTGTGCTTGGAATCGGCCACAAAACGCCGCTTCTCGAACGGGGCAGGGATGGGATTGCGAGGAGCGTCATCCTCGCTCCCATAACGTCGTAGCCCCTTCACATGTGTCTATGCCCGTAAAACAATTATCGTTTCCGGGGTCTTTTGAGGAGCCTTCCTTACAAATTGGAACTACAATTTGTCCCGTAAAACACAACAAGCCCCTTTGTTTATTTATTTATTTATTTATTTACACCCCGCTTTGCTTTCTCTCTCCATACGGAGACCTTTGCCCTCTGTATCTCCAGGAAGTAAACAATGCCAGGTTACCAGAGGTCGCTCCAAGGCAAACTCAATGGGTCTGCAAGGCCCAAAGCGGGATCTCCGAGGCCGCCGTTGACCCACAAATGGTGGCTTTTTCCGGCCCGCTTCCTTGCTCGTTTTCTCTCTCTCAGGATATTTCCTTTGTCCGCAAATAAGATGGACCAACAGGGCCAGGATTGGAGACTCGGGACGAAAAGCGACGTCTTTTTCTTGCTTTTCTTTTCCTTTTTTTTTTTTGTAACGTCGGTGTTCACCTTATCCAACGAAATAAATCGATGCACAGGTCGCGGCGGCTGCGGCGTCGGCCCCGTCCGGACCAGACTCTTCTCCCGAAGGAAGCTTTTTATATACAGACACAACTTCAACCAGGAAGAGGAGCCACGTTCGGAGACCAAAAGGATATCTATCTCTACGTGTGTTTTCTTTTTTCCCCCTTTTAAAGGGGGGGGGGAACCGTTCACTCTTTTGGTTCGAAGGACTCGTCGGAACCCAGAGCGCCCGCGTTTGGGTCCTTTTCTTCCCTCCGTATGCAATGAAATATGGGTCCGAGATGAGTACGATGGGACACGGATGATGTTTTGGGGAGTCGTCGGTGTTTATATATCCATAGAAAAGGAAAACGCAGACACGTTTTTGGGGGGGGGGGTTGTCTTATTTAAAAGTGTACAAAAGCAGTGTTTGACTTATGGGGATATAAGTGGGGGGAGAGGCATCTACACTATGGAATGAATGCAGTTTGACAACACTTTTGGTCCTAGTAGTTGTGATTTGGAACCGAAGGCGTACGAAGCAGAGGCTGGATATTTTCCTTCCTTCCTGGCAGAAATTGGGGGTGGACTGGATGGCCTTTGGGGGGACCCCATCCAACTCTAGGGCTGTACTTCTCTAGTTTCAAGGACTTTGGATGGATATCTGTTAGGAGGGCTTAGATGGTGTCTTTCCCTCTTGTATATGGCGGAAATGAGGTTGGACTGGATGGCCTTTGGGGGACCCTTTCCAACTCTAGGGTTGTACTTCTTTAGTTTCAAGGACTTTGGATGGCTATCTGTTAGGAGGGCTTAGATGGTGTCTTTCCCTGGCAGAAATGAGGTTGGGCTGGATGGCCTTTGGGGGACCCCTTCCACCTCTAGGGTTGTACTTCTCTAGTTTATAGGACTTTGGATGGCCATCTGTTAGGAGGGCTTGGATGGTGTCTTTCCTTGGCAGAAATGAGGTTGGGTTGGATGGCCTTTGGGGGATCCCTTCCAACTCTTTTAATGGTAGCGGGGTACAAATAAAGGTTTATTATTATTATTATTATTAATGAAGGTTGGATGGCCATCTTTCGGGAGGGATCGAATTGTGCCCCCTGCCTGACAGAATGAGGATAGCCTTTGGAGATCCCTTCCAACTCTAAAGCCTTAGTTCCCCATTTCTGTTAATATTCATGAAGGTTGGATGGTTATCTGTCGGGAGGGATCGAATTGTTTCCCTTACCTGAATGAGGATGTCCTTTGGGGGGATCCCTTCCAACTCTAAAGCCTTACTTCTCCACTTCTGTTAATATCCATGAAGGTTGGATGGCCATCTGTCGGGAGGGATCGAATTGTTTCCCCTGCCTGAGAGAATGAGGATGGCCTTTGGAGATCCCTTCCAACTCTAAAGCCTTACTTCTCCACTTCTGTTAATATCCATGAAAGTTGGATGGTCATCTGTCGGGAGGGATCGAATTGTCTCCCCTACCTGGCAGAATGATGGTCTTTGGAGATCCCACCCAATGCTAGAGCCTTACTTTCCCATATACCTAGTCTCTATGAATTTGGCTGGCCATCTGTCAGGAGGGATTAGAGGGTCCCTCCCAACGCTAGGATTCTATATCCACGGAGGTACAAAAGTGGCGTCAAACTGCATCCATTTGACAGTGCGGATGAGTGTTTTCAAACCGGTTTGAAAGGCTGGGGGATGGCTCCCGAGGAAATAAAGGCGACCCTTTTGGAAAAACCCCACCCGCAGAGGCCCTTTCGTCTCCCTCGACGCGTGTGCATGCTTGGTGTGCGTGTTTTCCTCCTTTGCTCAGTGCGTGTTTCCCGGCATGTAGGCCAGGAAGCGGGTCGGGCGAGGATGCCTTTGACTCACCAGGGCCCTAAGGACGTTCCCGGCAGCCATCGGAAGCGAGGCGCAGCACGGCCGGCCCCATCACAACACGCACAAACACGCATTCTCACCTGGCCCGGGAAGCAGGAGCATCGTCTCCAAGGAGTCATAAGATACCTGGAGACGGATATTCAGAGACAAAGCCCAAGCACTTGGGCCTAAGGTGCATATGTGCAGTCATTAAGTACATCTAAATATAATAATAATAACAATAACAATAACAACACATCTCTAATATCCCTTGGGGAGAGCCTGATATTCAGAAACGAAGCCCAGACACTTGGGCCTAATGTGTATGTGTGGTGTCGTTAAGTATATCTAAATATAATAATAATAATAATAATAATATATAATAATAATAATAATAATACATCTCTAATATCCCTTGGGGAGAGCCTGATATTCAGAGACGAAGCCCAGACACTTGGGCCTAAGGTGCATGTGTGCAGTTGTTAAGTATATCTAAATATAATAATAATAATAATATATAATATATAATAATAATAATAATAATACATCTCTAATATCCCTTGGGGAGAGCCTGATATTCAGAAACGAAGCCCAGACACTTGGGCCTAATGTGTATGTGTGCTGTCGTTAAGTATATCTAAATATAATAATAATAATATATATATATAATAATAACAATAACAACACATCTCTAATATCCCTTGGGGAGAGCCTGATATTCAGAAACGAAGCCCAGACACTTGGGCCTAATGTGTATGTGTGCTGTCGTTAAGTATATCTAAATATAATAATAATAATATATATATATAATAATAACAATAACAACACATCTCTAATATCCCTTGGGGAGAGCCTGATATTCAGAAACGAAGCCCAGACACTTGGGCCTAATGTGTATGTGTGCTGTCGTTAAGTATATCTAAATATAATAATAATAATATATATATATAATAATAACAATAACAACACATCTCTAATATCCCTTGGGGAGAGCCTGATATTCAGAAACGAAGCCCAGACACTTGGGCCTAATGTGTATGTGTGCTGTCGTTAAGTATATCTAAATATAATAATAATAATAATAATAATAATAATAATAATAATAATACATCTCTAATATCCCTTGGGGAGAGCCTGATATTCAGAGATGAAGCCCAGACACTTGGGCCTAAGGTGCATGTGTGCTGTCATTAAGTACATCTAAATATAATAATAATAATAATAATAATAATAATAATACATCTCTAATATCCCTTGGGGAGAGCCTGATATTCAGAGACGAAGCCCAGACACTTGGGCCTAAGGTGCATGTGTGCAGTTGTTAAGTACATCTAAATATAATAATAATTATAATAATAATAATGGTAACAACAATAATAATAATACATCTCTAATATCCCTTGGGGAGAGCCCGATATTCAGAGACGAAGCCCAGACACTTCGGCCTAATGCGCATGTGTGCTGTCATTAAGTACATCTAAATATAATAATAATAATAATAATAATAATAATAATAATGACAACAACAACAACACATCTCTAATATCCCTTGGGGAGAGCCTGATATTCAGAAACGAAGCCCAGACACTTGGGCCTAAGGTGCATGTGTGCAGTCGTTAAGTGCATCTAAATATAATAATAATAATAATAATAATAATAATACATCTCTAATATCCCTTGGGGAGAGCCCGATATTCAGAGATGAAGCCCAGACACTTGGGCCTAAGGTGCATGTGCGGTGATACTATGTTCCTAGTAAATAGAATAATAATATATAATAATAATAATAATATAATACATCTCTAATATCCTAGGCCCTTGGGAAGACCCTGAGATTAAAAGAGACAAAGCCCAGACATTTGTGTCTGATACGCATGTGCACTGTGTCGTTATGGACATGTAAATACAATAATATATAATGATAATAAATAGAATAATATATAATAATATTTAATATAATAATAATACATTTGTAATATATTAGGCCCTTAGGAAGAGCCTGATATTCAGAGACGAAGGCTGTACACTTGGACCTAAGGTGCATGTGCGCTGTGATGCTATGTACATATAAATATAATACTAATAATAATAATTATAATAAATAGAATATATAATTATAATATAATAATACCTCTAATGTCCTAGGCCCTTGGGAAGAGCCTGGAATTCAGAGATGAAGGCCAGGCACTTGGGCCTAATGTGTATGTGTGCTGTCGTTAAGTATATCTAAATATAATAATAATAATAATATAATTATAATAAATAGAATAATGTATAATTATAATAATACCTCTAATATCTCAGGCCCTTGGGGAGAGCTTGATATTCAGAGAAGAAGCCCAGACACTTGGGCCTAATGTGCTTGTGTGTTGTGATGTTATGGACATGTAAATAAAATATTATATATTTATAATAAATAGAATAATATATAATAAATAGAATAATATATAATTATATCAATACCTCTAATATCCCAGGCCCTTGGGGAAAGCCTGATACTCAGAGACGAACCCCAGACACTTGGACCATATGTGCTTGTGCTGTGATGTTATGCACATGTTTCAAGGCGGAAGCTGGGTGGTCATCTGTCAGGAGGGATCGGGTGGTGTCTTTATGGCAAAAAAGGGTTGAGACTGGATGGGTTATGTTATGTATATATAATGAAAGAGTAATAATAACGTTGGGGTTCTAAGAGATCCCTTCCAAGTCTTGCGATGCTATGGTCAGCATTCCTTCTCTGGACGGTTTGATGGCCATCTGTCGAGAGGGATCGGATGGTGTCCTTATGTTATGTACATATCCATATAATGAAAGAGTAATAATAATGTTGGGGTTATAAGAGATCCCTTCCAAGTCTTGCAATGCTATGGCCGGCCTTCTTTCTCCAGAAGGTTGGATGGCCATCTGTCAAGAGGGATCGGATGGTGTCCTTATGTTATGTACATATACATATAATGAAAGAGTAATAATAACGTTGGGGTTCTAAGAGATCCCTTCCAAGTCTTGCGATGCTATGGTCAGCAGTCCTTCTCTGGACGGTTGGATGGCCATCTGTCAAGAGAGATCAGATGGTGTCCTTATGTTATGGACGTATACATATAATGAAATAGTATTAATAACGTTGGGGTGATAAAGAAATCCCTTCCAAGTCTTGCAATGCTATGGTCAGCATTCCTTCTCTGGACGGTTGGATGGCCATCTGTCGAAAGGGATCGGATGGTGTCCTTATGTTATGTACATATCCATATAATGAAAGAGTAATAATAACGTTGGGGTTATAAGAGATCCCTTCCAAGTCTTGCAATGCTATGGCCGGCCTTCTTTCTCCAGAAGGTTGGATGGCCATCTGTCAAGAGGGATCGGATGGTGTCCTTATGTTATGTACATATACATATAATGAAAGAGTAATAATAACGTTGGGGTTCTAAGAGATCCCTTCCAAGCCTTGCAATGCTATGGTCAGCATTCCTTCTCCGGAAGGCTGGATGGCCATCTGTCGAGAGGGATCAGATGGTGTCCTTATGTTATGTACATATACATATAATGAAAGAGTAATAATAACGTTGGGGTTCTAAGAGATCCCTTCCAAGTCTTGCAATGCTATGGTCAGCATTCCTTCTCTGGACGGTTGGATGGCCATCTGTCGAGAGGGATTGGATGGTGTCCTTATGTTATGTACATATCCATATAATGAAAGAGTAATAATAATGTTGGGGTTCTAAGAGATCCCTTCCAAGTCTTGCAATGCTATGGCCGGCCTTCTTTCTCCAGAAGGTTGGATGGCCATCTGTCAAGAGGGATCGGATGGTGTCCTTATGTTATGTACATATACATATAATGAAAGAGTAATAATAACGTTGGGGTTCTAAGAGATCCCTTCCAAGCCTTGCAATGCTATGGTCAGCATTCCTTCTCCGGAAGGCTGGATGGCCATCTGTCGAGAGGGATCAGATGGTGTCCTTATGTTATGTACATATACATATAATGAAAGAGTAATAATAACGTTGGGGTTATAAGAGATCCCTTCCAAGCCTTGCGATGCTATGGTCAGCATTCCTTCTCTGGACGGTTGGATGGCCATCTGTTGAGACGGATCGGATGGTGTCCTTATGTTATGTACATATACATATAATGAAAGAGTAATAATAACGTTGGGGTTATAAGAGATCCCTTCCAAGCCTTGCGATGCTATGGTCAGCATTCCTTCTCTGGACGGTTGGATGGCCATCTGTTGAGACGGATCGGATGGTGTCCTTATGTTATGTACATATACATATAATGAAAGAGTAATAATAACGTTGGGGTTATAAGAGATCCCTTCCAAGCCTTGCGATGCTATGGTCAGCATTCCTTCTCTGGACGGTTGGATGGCCATCTGTTGAGACGGATCGGATGGTGTCCTTATGTTATGTACATATACATATAATGAAAGAGTAATAATAACGTTGGGGTTATAAGAGATCCCTTCCAAGCCTTGCGATGCTATGGTCAGCATTCCTTCTCTGGACGGTTGGATGGCCATCTGTTGAGACGGATCGGATGGTGTCCTTATGTTATGTACATATACATATAATGAAAGAGTAATAATAACGTTGGGGTTATAAGAGATCCCTTCCAAGCCTTGTGATGCTATGGTCAGCAGTCCTTCTCTGGACGGTTGGATGGCCATCTGTCAAAGAGAGATCGGATGGTGTCCTTATGTTATGGACGTATACATATAATGAAATAGTATTAATAACGTTGGGGTTCTAAGAGATCCCTTCCAAGTCTTGCAATGCTATGGTCAGCATTCCTTCTCTGGACGGTTGGATGGCCATCTGTCGAGAGGGATTGGATGGTGTCCTTATGTTATGTACATATCCATATAATGAAAGAGTAATAATAATGTTGGGGTTCTAAGAGATCCCTTCCAAGTCTTGCAATGCTATGGCCGGCCTTCTTTCTCCAGAAGGTTGGATGGCCATCTGTCAAGAGGGATCGGATGGTGTCCTTATGTTATGTACATATACATATAATGAAAGAGTAATAATAACGTTGGGGTTCTAAGAGATCCCTTCCAAGCCTTGCAATGCTATGGTCAGCATTCCTTCTCCGGAAGGCTGGATGGCCATCTGTCGAGAGGGATCAGATGGTGTCCTTATGTTATGTACATATACATATAATGAAAGAGTAATAATAACGTTGGGGTTATAAGAGATCCCTTCCAAGCCTTGCGATGCTATGGTCAGCATTCCTTCTCTGGAAGGCTGGATGGCCATCTGTCGAGAGGGATCGAATGGTGCCTTGATGGCAGAAAGAGGTGCTACGATTCCCTTCCTTCCGACTCCCACGTTCTCTCTGTCTCATTGAGATCTATATATATATAAATAGGGGCCGACTTTTGCCCAATTAAGAGGCTCGAGCGCCCATCCTGCGGGCGACACAGATCCGGCCTGGCGGCGGCAAGAAAAATCCCAATCCCTCCCTTGGGTGAGTCAATGGGGATTCGTCATCCCTTCTTCCCACTGCCAAGGCCTCCATCTGGGCCGCCTGAGAGGGAAGAAGGGAAGTTGGCCAAGGGAGGATTGGCCCCCTAAAAGGCCCCGTAAGAGCTAATGGAGGCAGGCACTCCACCAGCAATGATGGGCAAGGGTTGGCAGCAAAGGGCCCATTTGGCTTCCATTGCTAGACTCCTGGAGTTGGAAGGGGTCCCTAAAGGCCATCCAACCCATCCCCATTCTGCCATGAAGGCACCATCAAAGCCCTCCCAACAGATGGCCACCAAGCCTCATAGATGATATCAGGTTGATGGAGGCTATTGAATCCTAGAGTTGGAAGGGGTCCCCCAAAGGTCATCCAACCCAACCCCTTCATGCCATGAAGGCACCAACAAAGTCCTCCCAACAGATGGTCACCCAGCCTCATAGATGTTACCAGGTTTATGGAGAAGGCTATGGAATCTTAAGAATTGGAAGGGGTCCCCAAAGGTCATCCAACTTAACCTTATTCTGCCATGAAAACACCAACAAAGCCCTCCCGACAGATGGCCACCCAGCCTCATAGATGATACCAGGTTTATGGAGGCTACTGAATTCTAGAGTTGGAAGGGCCCCCCAAAGTCCATCCAGTCCAACCCTTCTGCCATGAAGGCACCATCAAAGTCTCATAGATGTTATGGAGAAGGCTACTCAAAGTTGGAAGGGGCCCCCAAAGGTCATCCAACCTAACCTTATTCTGCCATGAAAACACCAACAAAGCCCTCACAACTGATGGTCACCCAGCCTCATAGATGTTACCAGGTTTATGGAGAAGGCTACTTAATTCTAGAGTTGGAAGGGGTCGGTCCCCCAAAGGTCATCCAACTTCACCCCATTCTGCCATGAAGGCACCATCAATGCCCTCCGGACAGATGGCCACCCAGCCTCATAGATGATACCAGGTTTATGGAGGCTACTGAATCTTAGAGTTGGAAGGGGTCCCCAAAGGTCATCCAACTTCACCCCATTCTGCCATGAAGGCACCATCAAAGCCCTCCTAACAGATGGCCACCCAGCCTCATAGATGATACCAGGTTTATGGAGGCTACTGAATTCTAGAGTTGGAAGGGGTCCCCAAAGTCCATCCAGTCCAACCCTTCTGCCATGAAGGCACCATCAAAGCCTCACAGATGTTATGGAGAAGGCTACTGAATCTTAGAGTTGAAAGGGGCTACTGAGTTCTAGGGCTGGAAGGGGTCCCCCAAAGGTCATCCAACCTAACCCCTTTATGCCCTCCCGACAGATGGCCATCCAGCTTCATAGATATTACCAGGTGTATGGAGGATATTGAATCCTAGAGTTGGAAGGGACCCCCAAAGGCCATCCGGTCTAACCTCATTCTGCCATGAAGGCACCATCAAAGCCCTCCCAACAGATGGCCACCCAACCTCAGGTTACCAGGTGTATGGAGAAGGCTATTGAGCCTTAAGAGTTAGAAGGGTCCCCCAAAGACCATCCAGCCCAACCTTTCTGCCCTGAAGGCACCATCAAAGCCCTCCCAACAGATGGCCACCCAGCCTCATAAATATTATGTGCTTATTTATACCCCACAAAGAGACACATATTTCCAGGTTTATGGAGGTTATTGATTCTTAAGATGCCCTCAAGTCCACCCCTTTCTGCCTTCAAAGCCTTCCTGACAGATGGCCACTTAGCCTCACAGATATTACCAGGTTTATGGAGAAGGCTATGGAATCTTCGAGTTGGAAGGGGTCCTCCAAAGGTCCTCCAACCTAAACTCTTTCTGCCATGAAGGCACCATCAAAGCCCTCCCAACAGATGGCCATTCAGTCTTAACAGATATTGGAAGGTTTAAAGAGCTGGGAGGGACCCCCCACCCCCCCAAAGGCCATCCAGTCTAACCCTTTCTGCCATGAAGGCACCATCAAAGCCCTCCCGACAGATAGCCATTCAGTCTTAACAGATATTGGAAGGTTTAAAGAGCTGGGAGGGACTCCACCAAAAGGCTATCTAGTCTACCCCCTTCTGCCATGAAGGCACCATCAAAGCCCTCCTGACAGATGGCCATTCAGCCTAGAATGACCTTGGCCTTTTTTGCTGGCGCATCACACCCTTAACTCTGCTTATGGTCTAAGACTCGTCTCTATGGGGCTGTTTGGACTGTCACTCCCCAATCCAGAAAGAGGTTCTGGATCGGGGCCGTCCATGGCTTTCCATCCCTAATAGGATTCTGGAGGAAGCCGCCGCCGCCGCTGCCGCCACTGCTGCGAGACTCGAGATAATGCAAGTTAAATATAGGTTATGTTCGCCGCGTTTTTACAAGTGCTAGGTAGGAATATTACCCAGAGAAAGCTGTCATTTTTAATGACAGCACAAGCGCCAATTACCCGAAAAAGCCAATACACTTGGGAGCGGGAAAAGGGCTTTTATGCAAGGGCCCCCCTCCTCGAAATGGATGGAAATTGGGGAGGAGGAAGGGTAGAAAGGGAGAGAGAGAGAGAGCGGGGAGAGAAGGAGGAAGGAAGAACGAGGCTTCGGAGCAAAGACGTAAATAGCCGGCACCCAGCCATTTCGCAAAGTGGTTGAGAATGGAGGCCGCACCCCACATTCACCCACCCACTCACCCACCTACAACCCTTTCTTCCATCTATCCATTTCTTCCTTCCTTTCCACTCATCCTTCCATTTCTCAATCCTTCCCTCCTTCCTTCATTTCATCCTTCCATTCATCCCTCTTTCCTTCATTTCATCAATTTCTTCCTTCCACCATTCCATCCCTTCTTCAACCATCCATTCACCCATCCTTCATTCATTCATAGAATCAAAGAGTTGGAAGAGACCTCCTGGGCCATCATCCAGTCCAACCCCATTCTGCCAAGAAGCAGGAATATTGCATTCAAAGCACCCCTGACAGATGGCCATCCAGCCTGTTTCAAAGCTTCCAAAGAAGGAGCCTCCACCACACTCCGGGGCAGAGAGTTCCACTGCTGAACGGCTCTCATTCAATCCACTTCTTCCATTCATCCTTTCTTCCATCTATGCATCCTTCCTTTCTCCATTTCATGTCTTCCATCCATCTTTCCTTCCATCCCTTCATTCATGCCTTCCTTCCTTCCATCTATCCATCCTTCTTTCCTTCTTTCATTCCATCCATGTCTTCCTTTCTTCCACCTATCCATCCTTCCTTTTATATATCCATCCATCCTTTCATCCATCCATCCTTCATTCTTTCCATCCATCCATCATTCCATCTTTCCTTCCTTCATTCCATCCATGTCTTCCATTCTTCCATCTATCCATCCTTCCTTTTATCCATCCATCCATCCATCCATCCATCATTCCTTCCATCCATCTTTCATCCATCCATTATTTCATCCATCCTTTCTTCCACTCACCCACCCATCCTTTCTTCCACCAATCAATCTATCCATCCATCCTTCTTTCATACATCCATCCATCCACCCTTTCTTCCACCCACCCACCCTTTCTTCCATCCATCCATCCTTCCTTTCTTCCATCCATCCATCCATCCATCCATCTTTTCTTCCATCCTTCCATCAATCCATCCTTTCATCCATCCTTCCTTCCATCCATCCATCCATCCATCCTTTTTTCCACCCACCCACCCATTCTTACATCCATCCATCATTCCTTCCTTTTATCCATCCATCCATCCATCCATCATTCCTTCCTTTCATTCGCCCATCCATCCTTCCATCCTTTCTTCCACCCACCTATCCTTTCTCCACCCACCCATCCTTTCTTTCTTCCACCCACCCACCCGTCCTTTCTTTCTTCCATCCATCCATCCTTTCTTCCATCCATCCTTCCTTTCATTGATCCATCCATCATTCCTTCCTTTCATTCACCCATCCTTCCATCCTTTCTTCCACCCACCCACCCATCCTTTCTTCCATCCATCCATCCTTTCTTCCATCCATCCATCCATCATTCCTTCCTTTTATCCATCCATCCATCCATCATTCCTTCCTTTCATTCGCCCATCCATCCTTCCATCCACCCACCTATCCTTTCTTCCATCCATCCACCCATCCTTTCTTTCTTCCACCCACCCACCCATCCTTTCTTCCATCCATCCATCCTTCCTTTCATCGATCCATCCATCATTCCTTCCTTTCATTCACCCATCCTTCCATCCTTTCTTCCACCCACCTATCCTTTCTTCCATCCATCCATCATTCCTTCCTTTTATCCATCCATCCATCCATCATTCCTTCCTTTCATTCGCCCATCCATCCTTCCATTCTTTCTTCCACCCACCTATCCTTTCTTCCATCCATCCATCCATCCTTTCTTTCTTCCACCCACCCACCCATCCACCTATCCTTTCTTCCATCCATCCATCCATTCAACCGTCCATCCGTTCTTCCATCCATCCTTGCTTTCATTGATCCATCCATCATTCCTTCCTTTCATTCACCCATCCTTCCATCCTTTCTTCCACCCACCCTTTCTTCCTTCCATCCATCCATCCTTTCTTCCATCCATCCATCCTTCCTTTTATCCATCCATCCATCATTCCTTCCTTTCATTCGCCCATCCATCCTTCCATCCTTTCTTCCACCCACCCACCCATCCTTTCTTCCATCCATCCATCCTTTCTTCCTTCCATCCATCCCTCCCTCGTTTCCTTCCATCTATCCTTCCTTCCTTCATTCCATTCAGCTTTAAAGATATCGGAAGGTTTAAAGAGCTGGAAGGAACCCCAAAGGCTACCCAGCCCAACCCCCTTCCTGCCAGCCAGGAAGACCATTAGGAGATGGGGTAGCCCTACATGGCCTTTGTGGACCCCCTTCCATCTCTTCAGACCCCAAATGCAAAATGTAGCTCTCTTCCCGACAGGCCGGAAGACCTCAGTGCTCCTCTATGTGGGGAGAGGGTCCACGGGCCGCTGGGCGCCCCCCTTTCCCTGCCCTGGGTGATCAATACGCCTTTCTCTCTCCCTCTCTCGGAGCGCCTCTCCTGCTGCCAAGCTTCTCTTTTTAAGGAGTGTATTAATTACGCCGTCGATATCTGTCTGTTTCATTAGTGTATTAAATACCCCGGTCGATAATATTTATACTGCTCGGAGGGAAGAAGGGGGGGGGGGGAGAGAAAGGGATTTCGAGAAAGGCAACGTGAAAGGACCCCCCCCTCCCTCCCGGGGTGGAAAAAAGGGGGCCACAAAGGCAGCCAGACAGGAAGCAGACGGGGGTCTGTCTGGGTCTCGCAACAACAAAGGCTTCAAGGGGATCCCAGGGACGTTTCGGAAGGAAGAGAAGCCCCCCCCCCCCCAATTGGCTAAGGAAAAGGCCCCACAGCAAAGCTGGCAAAGCCTTTGGACGGAGACTAACGACTCCAGGACTTAATGAGCCGCTAATTAGGACATGTGGCGGGACCGGTCCCTCTGGACGGGGAAAAGGAAGGGAGACCGTGACCCTTTCACCACCACCACCACCATCAGTAGTAGTAATAGTAATATTAAGTAATAATACTAAGTCATAATAGCAACAATAAGACTAATAATAGTAATTATTCTAGTAATAATAATAGTAATAAGTGGTATTTATAGTACTTCTAATGCTAAGTATTGATAGTAATGATAAATATATAATAAATAAATAATAGTATTAATAAGTGGTATTTATAATACTAAGTACTTCTAATGCTAAGTATTGATAGTAATGATAAATAAATATATAATAAATAAATAATAGTATTAATAAGTGGTATTTATAATACCAAGTACTTCTAATGCTAATTATTGATAGTAATAATAAATAAATATATAATAAATAAATAAATAATAGTTTTAATAAGTGGTATTTATAATACCAAGTACTACTAATGCTAAGTATTGATAGTAATAATAAATAAATATATAATAAATAAATAAATAAATAATAGTTTTAATAAGTGGTATTTATAATACCAAGTACTTCTAATGCCAAGTATTGATAGTAATAATAAATAAATATATAATAAATAAATAATAGTATTATACTAAGTATTGATAGTAATAATAAATAAATATATAATAAATAAATAAATAATAGTTTTAATAAGTGGTATTTATAATACCAAGTACTACTAATGCCAAGTATTGATAGTAATAATAAATAAATATATAATAAATAAATAATAGTATTAATAATCGGTATTTATAATACTAAGTACTACTAATGCTAAGTATTGATAGTAATAATAAATATATAATAGTAATAATATATAATAATAAACAATACTAATAGTACTAATATTACTAATAATGGGCTGGGAAGAGGGTTCTGGATGTATTCCTTCTGGATGGGGAAAGGGAAGGGAAACCATGGCCCTTTCATCATCACCATCATCATCATCAATATCAATAACAATGATAATAGTAATAATAACTCATAACAACATCATCACCGTCAGTTGCAGTAGTAATAGTAATAATACTAAGTCATAATCACAACAATAATAAAACTAATAATAGTCATTATTGTAGTAATAATAACAGTATTAATAAGTGGTATTTACTAATACTAAGTAGTAGTAGTAATGATAATAATAGTAATAATACTAAGTCATAATAGCAACAGCAGTAAGACTAATAATAGTCATTATTGTAGTAATAATAGTATTAATAAGTGCTATTTACTAATACTAAGTAGCAATAGTAATGATAATAATAATAGTAATAATACGAAGTCATAATAGCAAGAGTCGTAAGACCAATAATAGTAATTGTTGCAGTAAGAATAGTATTGATAAATGGCATTTACTTATATTAAGTAGCAACAATAATGATGATAATAATAGTAATAATAATATGTCATAATAACAAGAGTCGTAAGGCCAGTAATAGTAATTATTGTATTGATAAGTGGCATTTGCTAATATTAAGTAGCAATAGTAATGATAATAATAATAGTAATAATACTAAGTCATAATAGCAAGAGTCGTAAGACTAATAATAGTAATTATTGTAGTATTGATAAGTGGTATTTATTAATACTAAGCAGCAATAGTAATGATAATAGTAATAGTAATAATACTAAGTCATAATAGCAAGAGTCGTAAGACTAATAGTAATTATTGTAGTATTGATAAGTGGTATTTACTAATACTAAGCAGCAATAGTAATGATAATAATAGTAATAGTAATAATACTAAGTCATAATAGCAAGAGTCGTAAGACTAATAATAGTGATTATTGTAGTATTGATAAGTGGTATTTACTAATACTAAGCAGCAATAGTAATGATAATAATAGTAATACTAAATCATAATAGCAAGAGTCGTATGACCAATAATAGTCATTATTGTATTGATAAGTGGTATTTACGAATACTAAGCAGCAATAGTAATGATAATAATAATATTAATAATAATAAGTCTTAATAGTAATGGTAATGATAATAATAATAGTAATAATGCTAAGTCATAATAGCAAGAGTTGTAAGACCAATAATAGTAATTATTGTAGTATTGATAAGTGGTATTTACTAATACTAAGCAGCAATAGTAATGATAGTAATAATACTAAGTCATAATAGCAAGAGTCGTCAAGACCAATAATAGTAATTATTGTATTGATAAGTGGTATTTGCTAATATTAAGTAGCAACAGTAATGATAATAATAGTAATAATGCTAAGTCATAATAGCAAGTCGTAAGACCAATAATAGTAATTATTGTATTGATAAGTGGTATTTACGAATACTAAGGAGCGATAGTAATGATAATAGTAATAATACTAAGTCATAATAGCAAGAGTCGTAAGACCAATAACAGTAATTATTGAAGTGAAAATAGTATTGATAAACAGTATTTACTAATATTAAGTAGCAATAGTAGTGAAAATAATAGTAATAATAGTGTTGATAAATGGTATTTACTAATACTAAGCAGCAATAGTAATGATAATAATAGTAATAATACTAAAACATAATAGCAACAGCAATAAGACCAATAATAGTAATTATTGTTGTAAGAATAGTATTGATAAAAGGTATTTACTAATATTAAGTAGCAATAGTAATTATAATAATAGTAATAATACTAATAGTATTGATAAATGATATTTACTAATATTAAGTAGCAATAGTAATGATACTAAGTCATAATAGCAAGAGTCGTAAGACTAATAATAGTAATTATTGTAGTATTGATAAGTGGTATTTACTAATATTAAGTAACAATAGTAATGATAGTAATAATACTGAGTCATAATAGGAAGAGTTGTAAGACTAATAATAGTAGTTATTGTAGTATTGATAAGTGGTATTTACTAATAGTAATGCTAGAGGCGGGTCAAGGCTTGGCCCGTTGTCCTTGGGTCAAGAGGGCCAAGGGGTCAAGAACCAGAGGCAATTTCCTATTGGAGGCGGCTTTCCTTGCAAGTGAAAACGCTCTTACGGGAAAACTAATTAATTGCTTTCTGGTAATGAAAGAAAAAATAAACTCTGAGAAGCGACTGAAGAGCGTTTTATTGAGAGCGGAGAGCGAGCGAGCGAGCCAATTTGGGAAGGGAAATTCGCTCGCCTGCCAAGGCCGGAACCAACGACGGCAACAAAACTATGGACAGGTAGCGCCAAAAAAAAAACCCCCAAAACCCGGCATTAATTGAAGTGAGAGAGGGAGGAAATAATCAACGCCGGGGTGTGCTTTGTAGTTGCCCCGATGTCCCCCGGGGAGTGCCGCGCCGACGCTTATCGTCCGCTCTCAGAAGAGACAATTTTGATTAATATCAGGCCCATCTGAGTCAGCCTATTAAACCCCCGAAGGAAGGAGATTCTTCAGATGGAAGAGATACGGGCCTTTGATTAATAATTCCAACATATTGCCATTCCGAGCGTCAACCGAGCGAGCGGCCGAAAGGAGCCTTTGAAGGCAACGGGGAAAGGAACAGAGAGACGGAGAGAGAGAGAGAGAGAGAGAGAGAGAGAGCCAATTGAAACCAATCCAATCCAATTGCCTTCATTGGGTTGTTGTTGTTGTTGTTTCTCCCCCGACCCTGGACCTTGCTCTCAGCGCAACCGCTCGGCGTTGCTCCGGATGGTCTGCAACAGGCGGTAGCCGTGCTCCCGGTGGTTGACCGGCTTCACCTCCAGCGCCGTCGTCTTCAGACGTGATTCGTCCTTTGGAGAGAGACACACACAGAGAGAAGCGTGACGCAGCGGCAGAAAAGGCCAAGGCGATCCCAAGCTCAGTCTACAGGAGTGCTGGGTTCAGGTGGAGGGAAGTCACCCCAATCCATAGGGATGCACAGTCTAGGTCAGGGGTCCTCAAACTTTGTAAACAGAGGGCCAGGTCACAGTCCCTCAAACTGGTCCCTCAAACTGGTGGAAGGCCGGATTTTATATTAGTATTTCAGTGGGAAGTGTGGGAGTGCTTTTGGCTGATGAGATAGGATTGTTGTTGTTGTTGTTGTTGTTGTGTGCGAGGGCCAGGTAAATGACCTTGGAGGGCCGTATCCGGCCCTCGGGTCTTAGTTTGAGGACCCCTGGTCTAGGTGAAGTGAGGTGATATCACCTATGACTTGTCAATAATATATACAAGCTGGACAGGTGTCAAGAGTGTGATGCAGCAGCAGAAAAGGCCAAGGCGATCCCAAGTGCAATCTCTAATATCAGCTTGGCATGACAATAGTAATGTATGTGTGTGTGTGTGCACATATATATATATACACACACACACATATATACACACACATATATACACATACATATACACAAACACACACACATATATATAAAGCTGGACAGGAGTCAAGAGTGTGATGCAGCAGCGGAAAAGGCCAATGTGATCCCAAACTCAATCTCTAATATTAGCTATGGCGTGACCACACACACAGACTAGCTGTCCCCTGCCACGTGTTGCTGTGGCCCAATCTGTGTATATGTGTTTTGTGTGTATATATATATATGTACACACATATGTATATATGTGTGTGTTTGTAATAAGCTGGACAGGAGTCAAGAGTGTGATGCGGCAGCAGAAAAGGCCAATGCAATCCCAAGCTTAATCTCTAATCTCTAATATCAGCTATGGCGTGTCAATAGTAATACGTGTGTGTGTGTGTGTGTGTGTACATTAAAAAAAGCTGGACAGGAGTCAAGATGCAGCAGCAGAAAAGGCCAATGCGATCCCAAACTCAATCTCTAATATCAGCTATGGCGTGACAAAAGACATATATATGTGCGTGTATGTGTGTGTGTACGTATGCGTTTTATGTATATATATAAGCTGGACAGGAGTCAAGAGTGTGATGCAGCAGCGGAAAAGGCCAATGTGATCCCAAACTAACTATCTATCTATCTATCTATCTATCTATCTATCTATCTATCTATCTATCTATCCATCCATCCATCCATCCATCCATCCATCCATCCATCTATCTGCTGTCTGTCTATCTATCAGACCAAATATCTATCTATCTATCTATCTATCTATCTATCTATCTATCTATCTATCTATCTATCTATCTATCTATCTATTCTATCTATGCCAGAAATGAGTCAAGAGTGTGGTGCAGCAGCGGAAAAGGCTAATGCGATTCTCAGCTTCATGTATACAAGTGTGTAATATAGGATGTATACATGAGGGATGCCTGGATTGCAAACCATGTTCTAGGAAGAGCCTTCTCCTCTCGGGAGTGCGTCAGTCGCACTGGATTTAGGCCGGAGGCTCAAAGTCGGCAGCGGAGATTATGGACATTAAGCTCTGCAGGGCTTTTAAAGAGGGCTGGGATTATGGGATTTGTAGTGTGGCACATCTGGAAGGTTGGGGAGGGGGTTAGGAGTGGCGTCCCACTGAAGATCTTACATTGAACGTCTCCAGCTTGGCCCTCATCCGGAATTCGTAGGTGGAGAAGAAGGACTTCTCAAGGATCGAGTTGAAGGCGTATTCGTTCTGCGGAAACAACAACAACCACCACAATTCAGAGCTTAAACTGCTTTGATG
>NW_026844589.1:3236376-3306376 GCF_025583915.1 Anolis sagrei ordinatus | reverse complement strand
ATTATTATTATTAGTAGTAGTAGTAGCACTACTAGTAGTAGTACCCTGCTCGTTCTCTAAAAGACACTCAAAGTAGTGTACAGTAAAGACAATACAATGCCACTCCAAATGTAAAATATATATGGCAATGTTCTAATTATTATTATTATTAGTAGTAGTAGTAGTATAGTAGTAGTAGTACCCTGCTCATTCTCTCTAAAAGGAGAGACCCAAAGCAGGGTAGAGTGAAACCAATACAATCCCATTCCAAACCTAAAATATATATGTCAATGTTTGAATTATTATTATTATTATTAGTAGTAGTAGTATTAGTAGTAGTACCCTGCTTGTTCTTCCTAAAAGAAGGCACGCAAAGCAAAGGCATGGGAGGCCAACTAAGCGAGTGACTGGTCAGTGGAGCAGAAAGAAAGGACGAAGAAACCATCAATTTCTCCATCTTCAAGCAATGATGATACTGATGAGAATAATATCTAGGCCAGGTTTGTCAGCTCTAGATGTAGTAGTAAAAATAATAATACTCCTGACCTCATAATTGTGGGGAAAAAACGAAGTATGGATTGTCGAGATTGCAATCCAGGCAATAGCAGGAACGACGAGAAGCAACTAGAAAAGCTGTCATGATATGAGGATTTAAAGATCAAACTGCAAAGACTTTCAGTGATCGGCATACTGGGTGCAGTGCCTCTAGACCTTGGCCTGCATTTAAGCACAATCAGCACAGATAAAATCGCCACCGGTCAGCTGCAAATATGAGGGTTCAAAGATCGAACTGCAAAAACTCTGGCACAAACCAGTAAAGGGGGTCCCAGTGGGGATGGGCACACTGGGTGCAGTGCCTCAAGACCTTGGCCTACACTTAAAAACAATCACCGCTGTCAAAATCACAACAGGCCCTTGAGAAGAAGCCAATAGTCAGAGACGAATCCCAGACACTTGGACTTAATGTGCATGTCTGCTGTGTTGTTATGGATAGGTAAATAATAATAATAATAATAATAATAATAATAATAATAATAATAATAATATAGTAATAATTGGAGCCCCAGGTGGCGCAGTGTACATCGCTGAGCTGCTAAAACTTGTTGACTGAAAGGTCGCAGGTTCGAATCTGAGGAGCGGGGTGAGCTCCTGCTGTTAGCCCCAGCTTCTGCTAACCTAGCAGTTCGAAAACATACCAATGTGAGTAGATCAACAAGGAAGGTAAGGGAACTCCATGCAGTCATGCCAGTGGCCACATGACCTTGGAGGTGTCTATGGACAACGCCGGCTCTTTGGCTTAAAAATGGAGATGAGCACAATCCCCCAGAGTTGGACGCAACCGGACTTAATATCAGGGGAACCCCTTTACCTTTACCTATAGTAACATATATTATGATATTGTAAACATTGAATTTTGCCCTGTAAACTGGGCTGAGAAATACAGCAAATCTATATATATATATTAAGAGTCAATGTTTGTATGTATGTATGCGGAGGGAGGTGTATGTGGCAGCTTCCTGATTGGCTGCCACTGTGGAACTATTTGCATATGGTCTGTGATTGGCCAACCAGAAACCTCCAAGATTCTGAGGTGACAGAGGAGAGGAAAAGGCCTGAGGCTGTGTCAGAAAATTACCAATACAGACTAAACTTGGCACACAGAGCCCGCAAGATCCACTCTACATCCTACTACAGTTTGGAGTAGGGTGGACCATGGATGATGGGACTTGCAGTACCATCGCTCACTTTCTGAGACCGCTGTTAACCTCATCCAATGACTGATCAGGACCAAACTTGGCACATAGAACTCTCATGACCCACTTTACGTCCTGGTGTGGTTTGGCCGGGGATGGACCATGAATGATGGGACTTGCAGTACCTTCACTCAATTCCTGAGACCACTGCAACCATCATCCAATTTCCGATAAGGACCAAACTTGGAACACCGAATCTCCATGATGCACTCTACATCCTGGTGCGTTTTGGAGGATGATGCACCATGGACGATGGGACTTGCATTACCTTCACTCACTTAGTGAAACGACTGAGACCCTCATCCAATGACTGATGAAGACCAAACTTGGCACACAGAGCCCCCATGGCCAACTCAACATTCTGGTGAGGTTTGGGGGAGAACACACTATGGATGATGGGACTTCAAGTACCTCCGCTCACTTCCCAAGACTGCTGCAACCCTCATCTAATGACCAATCAAGACCAAACTTGGCCCCCATGAGCGACTCTACATTCTGGTGCTGTTTGGAGGAGGACGGACAATGGATGATGGGACTTGCAGTAACTTCACTCACTTCCTGAAACCACAGTGACACTCATCCAAATACCAATAAAGACCAAACTTGGCACAGAGAGCCCCCATGGCCAACTCAACATTCTGGTGATGTCTGAGGGAGACTATGGATGATGGGACCTGCAGTACCTTAACTCACTTTCTGAGACTGCTGCAACCCTCATCTAATGACCGATCAAGACCAAACTTGACACACAGAGCCCCCATGACCTATTCTCTATCCTGGTGCAGTTTGGAGGAGGATGGACCTCAGATGATGGAACTTGCAGTACCTTCACTAACTTCCTGAGACCACTGCGAGCCATATAAATAACTGATAAAGACCAACCTTGCTACACAATCCCTTTCTCAAATAACCCCAAGCTAGTAAATAAATAATAATTAATTTAATAAATCATCTTGTTGGGTATCCAAGAATCATAATAATGGGACAATTAGCAAACCGGAGCCCAATTCCGGCAGCTGAATGGGAGGCCAATCAAGAGAACGACTGGTCAGCAGAGCAACAACAACAACAATAGTAAGAGTCCATAATCAGCAAGTATAAAGGGTATACAGTGATGGTTTCCACAAAATGTAAATATGAGGTCTTTCAATGGGCAACGAGGAGGAAGAAGAGGGGGGAAAGTGGGGTGGGCGGCCATTCAGGCCCCAGACCGCCACTTTGGCGCTTTGTCCCTTTTCAAAAAGCAATCCCCCGCCTTGTAATAAGGCCAAGGCCGCCCCTGCTTTAGAGGTGAGTGCTCATTTCCGAGGCGCCGAAACAGGCCCTAATTGCGGGCCGGCCCGTGCCCAATGTTTAGCGTAAGCGGGGTGCCTCGCAACGGGCGCCCGGGGAAAGGCCCGCCACGGCCGCTAATGCGCCGAGAAAGCACACACCGTTCGCTCATTCGTCGGAAAGAAAGGAAGGAAGGAAGGAAGAGGGCTAAATATAGGGAGGGAGGGAGGCGCTGAATCAGGGCAATTACCTCTCTCCCTCTCTCTCCCGCAATGCCGTCCCGCATTAGAAGGAAGGAAGAGGGGGCCCAAGGGAGGGAAATGGAGGGAGGAAGGAAGGAAGGAGGAGGAAAGAGGGAAGGAAGAGGAAGAGGAGGAGGCAGGGACAGCCACGCTAGGGGCAAGACTCCCCAAAAGGAAGGAAGGAAGGACAGGAAAGAGGGAATGGAAGGACAGAAGGAAGAGGAAGGGAATGAAGGAAAATGGAAGTGGATGGAAAGGTCAGGAGGGAAAGGAAAGAGGGAACGGAAGGGTAGGATGGCAGGAAGGAAGGAGATGGGCAAGAAGGAAGGGAAAGGGAAGGACAGGAAGGAAGGAAATGAAAGAGGGAACGGAAGGAAGGGCAGAAGGGAGGGAGGAAGGGAAAGGGAAGGAAAGGAAGACAGGAAAGAAAGGACAGAAAGAAGGAAGTAAAGGGAAGGGAAAAGGAAGGAGGAAAGAAGGAAGGATAGGAGGATGTATGGAAGGAAGGAAGGGAGGGAGGGAGGGAGGGAGGAAGGGAGGGGAAGGGCAAGAGGAAGGAGGAGGGGAGGGAGGAAGAAGAAGGAAAAGGAGGAGAAAGGAAAGGAAGGAAGGAAAAGGAAGGAAGGAAAGGAAGAAGGAAGGCAGGCAGGCAGGCAGGAAGGAAGGAAGGAAGGGGAAGGAGAAGGAAGAGGAAGGGAAAGAAAGGAAAGAGATAGAAAAGGAAGGAAGGATAGAAGGAAGGAAGAGGAAGGCAAGGGAAGGGAAGGAGCGGAAAAGAACAGAAAGAAAGGAAAGAAAAGAAGGAGGAAGCAAGAAGGAAAGAAGGAAAGGCAGGAAGGACAGAAGGAAGGAAGGAAGGAAGGAAGGGAGGGAGGGAGGGAGGGAGGGAGGGAGGGAGGGAGGAAGGGAGGGGAAGAACAGGAGGAAGGGAGGAGAGATGGGAAGGAAGGAAGGAAGGAAGAGAAGAAGGAAGCAAGAGGAGGGAAGAGAAGAAGGAAAGAAGAAAGGAAGGAGAAGGAAGAAGGAAGGAAGAAGAAAGGAAGGAAGGAAGGAAGGAAGGAAGGAAGGAAGGAAGGAAGGAAGGAAGGAAGGGAAAGAAGGAAAGAAGCTTAGGGGAAGGACAGAACAGGAAGGGAAAGAAAGGAAAGAAGGGCAAGAAGGAATGGAAGGAAAAGGCAGGAAAGGACAGGACTGAAAGAAGGAAGCAAGGGGAAGGGAAGAGCAAGAAGGAAGGAAGGAAAGGAGGAAGGATAAGAAGGAAGGAAGAGGAAGGGAAGGACTGGAAGGAGAGGTAAAACAGCCAAGCAATCGCTAGGCCATCCAAGTGCCATAGTTTGGGAAACCATGTTCAAGAGGCTGCCCTTTGCCCCTTGACTTGAGTAGACTACAACTCCTATCGCTCCAGCGTCTATCGCCACGGGATGGGTCTCTGCTACTTGGAAACAGAGGGGTTTGTGACCCGGGGGATGGGAGGGAGGCTGGAGGTGGGGGGCTGCGGGTGGGTGAGGGTGGGGCCTGACCTGGAGGATCATGCGGTGCTTGAAGTTGGGAGTCTCCAGGTTGCACTTCTCGCAGCGGTAGAGGCCGTTCTGCTCGTCCACCAGCTTCTTGTTGCAGTCCGGGGAGGGGCAGGCCTTGTAGAGGCACTTCTGGTTCCGCAGGTAGACCACCGTCCCCACACAGCTGTAGAAGTCGGCCTGAAGAAATCATTTGCACGGCACAAAAACGCCGTTTGTTAAAACATCATAATAATAATAATAATAATAATAATAATAATAATACATTTTGAGAAAAGGAATATGAAATTGCTCAGTGCAGTACTGGTAACAACAGTAATAATAATAATAATAATAATAATAATAATAATAGGGGAAAGGAGCACGAATCTGCTGCAGTGCTGTATTCCAGGTTAGTAGTAGTAGCAGCAATAATAACATACTGTATATACTCGAGTCTAAACCTAGTTTTTCAGCCCTTTTTTAAGGCTGAAAAAAAGTCCCTCTTGGCTTATATTCAAGTCAAGGTTATTTATTATTTTACACTATTATTATTATTAATAACTTTATCATTTTACTCTATTTATTGTTATTATTACATTTATTATTTTACTCTATTATAGTTATTATTACATGTATTATTTTATTTTTGTTATTATTACATATATTATTTTACTCTATTATTACTGTTATTACATTTCTATTATTTTACTCTATTATTAATATTACATTTATTATTTTACTTTATTTATTATTACATTTATTTTACTCTATTATTACTGTTATTATTACATTTATTATTTTACTGATTATTTATTACTTTACTGATTATTTATTATTATATTATTTTGCTCTATTTATTGTTATTATTACATTTATTATGTTACTCCATTTATTGTTATTATTACACTTATTATTTTACTCTATTTATTATTATTACATTTAATATTTTACTCTAATTATTATTATTACATTTATTTTACTCGAATTATTATTATTATTATTATTATATTTATTATTTTACTCTATTTATTGTTGTTATTGTTTATTATTTTACGCTTATTATTATTACATTTATTTTACTCTACTTATTATTATTATATTTATTATTTTACTCTATTATTACTGTTATTACATTTCTATTATTTTACTCTATATTAATATTTCATTTATTATTTTACTTTATTATTGTTATTACATTTATTATTTTACTCTATTATTACTGTTATTACATTTCCATTATTTTACTCTATTATCATTATTACATTTATTATTTACTCTATTATTACTGTATTTATTATTATTCTCACATTTATTATTTTACTCTATTATTACTGTTATTATTACATTTCCATTATTTTACTCTATTTATTATTATTACATTTATTATTTTACTCTATTATTATTTTTATTATTTTGCTCTATTTATTGTTATGATTACATTTATTATTTTACTCTATTATTATTATATTTATCTATTATTATTTTTATTATTTTGCTCTATTTATTGTTATTATTACATTTCCATTGTTTTACTCTATTATTATCATTATTACATTTATTATTTTACTCTATTATTACCGTTATTATTACATTTCCATTATTTTGCTGTATTTATTATTACGACATTTATTATTTTACTCTATTATTTACTTACTTAATAAATAAATACTCTATAATTGCTTTTATTATTACATTTCCATTATTTTACTCTATTTATTGGCTATTTCGAATTAATTCCCACACTCTAAGCTGCTCTGGGCCTGGGAAAAGCGGGCTATAAATTGAATTAAAAGGCAAGGAGATGGGAACGGGTGAGATCCCGACGCCGCAAGAGAAACAAGGAGGACAGGATATTATTACAGAGTTGACATTTTGGGTTTCTGCTCCACCGCATGCGGCGTTTACGTTGCTTCCAATCGGCCGCGTTTCCCCGTAATCATGGCCCGGGGCAAGTTCAGCCTGCCATTTGGGGCAGAAAGAGGCGCGAATGGGTTTCTCCTTGCGGGGACTCTGCGGACGGAAACACCAAGGATCCCACCTTCCCTGGAGAAAGGCGGTAAGGCACCATCCGATCCCTCCCGACAGAAGGCCATGAAAACCTACCAGAGACGGGAGGACAACCAGGCAGCCTAGAATCATAGCATCACAAGACTTGGGATCCCTAAAACAAGCCCAACCCTCTACGCCATAAAGACACCATCCAAGCCCTCCTGGCAGAGGGCCATTCAGTCAGTCATGGAATCATGAGAGCATAGAATCCGAGAGCCAGGAGGAAGAAACCATGAACACCAATACAGTCTGGTGACCAGCATTTAAAAAACACCAAAATCAGGACAGTAAATAAACAACAACACTCAAAAAAAATAGGGGAATTCCAAACAGGAAACAATCAGGGCCAGCTAACACCTCCCAACAAAGGATTCCCCTCCAGGCAGGAAGCAGCCAGGGTTTGAAGCTGCAAGGTTGTTTAAAGCTAATCAAGCTGGCTAAGAACAATACTAAAAAAAAAATATACGGGAATTCCAGACAGGAAAGAATAAGGGCTGGCTAACACCTCCCAACAAAGGATTCCCCTCCAGGCAGGAAGCGGCCAGGGTTTGAAGCTGCAAGGTTGTTTAAAGCTAATCAAGCTGGCTAAGAACAATACTAAAAAAAAAAGGGGGGGGGGGAAATTCCAGACAGGAAACAATCAGGGCCAGCTAACACCTCCTCCCAACAAAGGATTCCCCCCACAGGAAGGAAGCAGCCAGGGTTTGAAGCTGCAAGGCTGTTTAAAGCTAATCAAGCTGGCTAAGAACAATACTAAAAAAAGGGGGAATTCCAGACAGGAAAGAATCAGGGCCAGCTAACACCTCACAATAATAGATTCCCCTCCAGGCAGGAAGCAGCCAGTCTTTGAAGCTGCAAGGCCATTTAATGCTAATCAAGGTGGCCAAGAACAACAGACACACACAAATTAACAAAGCAGGGGAATTCCAGACAGGAAACAATCAGGGCCAGCTAACACCTCCTCCCAAAAAAGGATTCCCCCAGGAAGCGGCCAGGCTTTGAAGCTGCAAAACCATTTAATGCTAATCATGTTTGCCAAGAACACTAAAAAAAAACTGGGGTATTCCAGACAGGAAAGGATCAGGGCCAGCGAACACGTTCCAACAATGGATTCCCCCCCACAGGAAGGAAGCAGCTAGGCTTTGAAGCTGCAAGGCTATTTAATGCTAATCAAGCTGGCCAAGAACAACACTTAAAAAGGGGGGAATTCCAAACAGGAAAGAATCAGGACTGGCTAACACCTCCCAACAAAAGATTCCTGTCAGACAGGAAGGAACCAGCCAGAGTTTGAAGCTGCAAAACCATTTAATGCTAATCAAGCTGACCCAGAACAACACTAAAACACTAAAAACAAACAAAAACAAACAAAACAGGATAATTCCAGACAGGAAAGAATCAGAGCCAGCTAACACCTCCCAACAAAGGATTCCCCTCCAGGCAGGAAGCAGTGAGGCTTTGAAGGTCATTTAATGCTAACCAAGGTGGCCAAGAGCAGGAATTCCAGACAGGAAAGAATCAGGGACAGCTAACACCTCCCAACAAAGGATTCCCCCCACAGGAAGGAAGAAGCGAGGCTTTGAAGCTGCAAGGTCATTTAATGCTAATCAAGCTGGCCAAGATCAACACTAAAACAAAACAAAAACAGGGGAATTCCAGACAGGAAAGAATCAGGACCAGCTAACACCTCCTCCCAACAAAGTATTCCCCCTCCAGGCAGGAAGCAGCCAGGCTTTGAAGCTGCAAGGCCCGAATACCTTGTCTCCTTGGCCCATGTTCCCGGTCTTGGCCTCCCGCAGGGTCTTCCAGACGGGGGCTGCTCCTCCTCCCCCTCCTCCGCCTCCTCCGAAGTCCCGGCCATTGGAGATGGACGGCGCCTCCAGGAATTTCCCTTCCGAGTCGAACCTGGGAAGAGACGCACGCACACACTGTCCACATTTCCGGGAAGCAGCGCATCGGACGCGGCTCCCTCGCCCTATTTTTAGTGTATTTTTTTTCTCAATGGCGCAGGCAGGAAGCCATTAACGGCGCCCGACTTGTGCACATTACTCACTGAAATAGCTTTCCGGGACGCGGCTAATAACTCCGTTTTAATTAGGGCCGTATTTTAGAGTGCCGGTGGCTTTTCGCGGAAAGAAGGGGCTCCCCATGGGAAGTCGGGTGGACTCGCTTGCAGAATGGCTAGCAAGCACCGACGAGGCAAAGGGAAGCCGACGGGATTTGTTGACGTCTGGCGTTTGGTGGGAAAGCAGAACCCCAACAGACACAAAGTGGGCTCTGGCTCTTAGAAGCCCTCCAAAGGAGATTCCAGTGGAGCATGTTCAACAGTGGAACTCACTGCCTCAGGGTTTTTGCAACAGAGGCTGGGTGGCCATCTGTTGGCGGTGGTTTGGTGGTGCCTTTCCTGCCCGAGAGAAGGGGCTTGGACTGGATCGCCACCTCTAGGAGTCTATTATTATTATTATCATTACTCCTACTACAACTAAGCAGGGGCTGGAAGGCCTTCTGTTGGGAAGGCTCGGATGCTGCCCTTCCTGCCTAGCAGAAGGGGGTTGGACTGGATGGCCCTTGGAGTCTCTCCCAACTCTGTGAGTCTAATAAATAATAATAATAATAATAATAATAATAATAATAATAATAGATACATAATAATAAATAGATGGCCCTTGGGGTCTCTCCCAAATCTGAGAGTCTAATAATAATAATAATAATAGAATTATTATTGGCTAATAGAAGGGGGTTGGACTGGATGGCCCTTGGGGTCTCTCTCAACCCTATGAGTCTAATAATAATATTAATAATAATAATAAATAGATAATTACAAATAATAATATAATAGTAATTCTATCTTCCCATCTAGCAGAAGGGGGTTGGACCGGATGACCCTTGGGGTCTCTCCCAACCCTATGAGTCTTCCCGTCTGTCAGAAGGGGTTGGAGTGGATGGCTCTTGAGTTGGATAATAATAATAATAATAATAATAATAATAATAATAATAATAATAGATAATTACACACAATAATATAATAGTAATTCTATCCTCCTGTCTACCAGAAAGGGGGGTGGACTGGATGGCCCTTGGGGTCTCTCCCAACCCTATGAGTCTATTATTATTATTATTATTATTATTAATAATGTTGTTGTTCATTCGTTCAGTCGTCTCCGACTCTTCATGACCTCATGTACCAGCCCACCCTGTCGGCCGTCACCACCTCCAGCTCCTTCAAGGTCAATCCAGTCACTTCAAGGATGCCATCCATCCATCTTGCCCTTGGTCGGCCCCTCTTCCTTTTGCCTTCCACTTTCCCCAGCATAATTGTCTTCTCTAGGGTTTCCTGTCTCCTCATGATGTGGCCAAAGTACTTCAACTTTGTCTCTAGTATCTTTCCCTCCAGTGAGCAGTCGGGCTTTATTTCCTGGAGGATGGACTGGTTGGATCTTCTCGCAGTCCAAGGCACTCTCAGCACTTTCCTCCAACACCACAGTTCAAAAGCATCGATCTTCCTTCGCTCAGCCTTCCCTAAGGTCCAGCTCTCACATCCGTAGGTGACTACAGGGAATACCATGGCTTTGACTAGGCAATGGATCTTGGTTGCCAGTCTGATGTCTCTACTCTTCACTATTTTATCGAGACTGGACATTGCTCTCCTCCCAAGAAGTAAGCGTCTTCTGATTTCCTGGCTACAGTCTGCATCTGCAGTAATCTTTGCACCTAGAAATACAAAGTCTGTCACGGCCTCCACGGTTTCTCCCTCTATTTTCCAGTTGTCAATCATTCTTGTTGCCATAATCTTGGTTTTTTTGACGTTTAGCTGCAACTACAAATAATAATATAATAGTAATTCTATCTTCCCATCTAGCAGAAGGGGGTTGGACCGGATGACCCTTGGGGTCTCTCCCAACCCTATGAGTCTTCCCGTCTGTCAGAAGGGGTTGGAGTGGATGGCTCTTGAGTTGGATAATAATAATAATAATAATAATAATAATAATAATAGATAATTACACACAATAATATAATAGTAATTCTATCCTCCTGTCTACCAGAAAGGGGGGTGGACTGGATGGCCCTTGGGGTCTCTCCCAACCCTATGAGTCTATTATTATTATTATTATTATTATTATTATTATTATTATTAATAATAATAATAATAATAACAAATAGATAATTACAAATAATAATATAATAGTAATTCTATCTTCCTGTCCTGGCAGAAGACGGTTGGACTGGATGACCTCTGGGGGTCCCTTCCAACTCTAGGAGTCTAATAATAATAATAATAATAATAATAATAATAATAATAATAATAATATAATCATAATAAATAATAATAATAATAATAATAATAATAATAACAACAACAACAACAACAACATAATTCTATCTTCCCATCTGGCAGAAGGGGGTTGGAGTGGATGGCCCTTGAGTTGGATGATAATAATAATAATAATAATAATAATAATAATAATAATAATAATAATAGATAATTACACACAATAATATAATAGTAATTCTATCCTCCTGTCTACCAGAAAGGGGGTTGGACTGGATGGCCCTTGGGGTCTCTCCCAACCCTATGAGTCTAATAATAATAATAATAATAATAATAATAATAATAATATAATTCTATCTTCCCGTCTGGCAGAAGGGGGTTGGAGTGGATGGCTCTTGAGTTGGATGATAATGATAATAATAATAATAATAATCTCTAATAATAATAATAGATAATTACAAATAATACAATAGTAATTCTATCTCCTTGACTGAGAGAAGGGGGTTGGACTGGATGGCCTTTAATGTTCCTCCTTGCGCTCCCTTCCCTCCCAGCCCCATAGGTAGGCATGGCCTCGTTTGGATGCTCCTTGCTAGGAGCGGAGGAGCCCAGCAAGGCTCTGGGCGAACAGGCGGAGGAGGAGGAGGATTAGGAGAGGAATTGGGGGGGGGGGGGGGGGTGTGCGCATCCACTGCCGCCTCCTCCTCCTCCTCCTCCTCTCCCGCCTCAGCCTTGAGGATGCCAGGAGCACTTAAGAGGAACAATGCGCCTCTGCTGCCGCCGGCGTGTGCGCAGCAGCAGCAGCATTAGAGTGCCTCCCTCGCTAATGGGTTCTTGCCACCACCGCGTGATGTGACGAGGAGGAGGAGGAGAAGCAACCCTTTCCAAAAGTGGGGCGGGTCAAGGACTCTCCCCACTTTTGGGGACCCGTCATCACGACAGAGAGCTAATTTGGGAACGGAAGGGCCTTACCATCCGCGCAGCTTGAATGCCTCGGGGCGGTCCGGGTTGACCACCAGCGTGCTGGACGAGAGGACCGAGAGGCTCCGGCCCCCAAAGTCCGAGACCCGGGCCCCCTTGATGGCCACCACCGGCTGGCGGGAGCCGTCGAACTTATCCGCCTGGAGGGGGAGAAAGGGAAGGTCAAGGGGGTCACTCCTTGCAAGGAGAGGGGTCGAATTGGGGGGTCGTCTCGCTTGCGTGGCCTACTCACCTCCGTCCCCCAAAGCGCGACGGTCACCGTCTTGCCCGAAGCGTCCACCAAGTGCACGTCCCTCTTGGACACCTCCCGGTTGGACTTCATGGTGAGCTTAATGGCGTCCTCGTAGGTCTTGCAGACCCCAATGACGTCTGGAAAAAGGAGAGAGAGAGGAAAGGGTCAGCGGTTGGGTGGCCCTCTGTCGGGAGGGATCCGACTGTGTCCCAAACAATTACCAATGCATCCAGAGGAACTGTGACCTCCTCAACGGACTTCTCCCCATGACCAACTGAACACACTGTAGGGGCTTTGTGGGGATGGACATTGATTTTGGGAGTTGTAGTTCACACCTGCATCCAGCAATACTGTGACCCCCACCGACAATGGACCTGGACCACACTTGGCAGAGAAGCCCCATGACCAATTGAACACACTTAGGGGGTTTGTGCTAATGGGCCTTGATTTTGGGAGTTGTAGTTCACCTGCATCCAGAGACACCATGACCCCCACTGAACCGGGATCACACTTGCCATAGAGAAGCCCCATGACCAATCGAACACACTGTAGAGGGTTTGTGGGAATGGATCTTAATTTTGGGAGTTATAGTTCACCTGCATCCAGCGATACTATGACCCCCACCGACAATGAACCGGGATCACACTTGGTACAGAGAAGCTCCATGACCAATTGAACACACTGTAGAGGGTTTGGGGGAATGGACCTTGATTTTGGGAGCTGTAGTTCATCTGCATCCAGCGATACTGTGACTCCCACCGACAATGGTCCAGGACCACACTTGGCACAGAAAAGCCCCATGACCAACTGAACACACTGTAGGGGAGTTGTGGGAAAGGACCTTGATTTTGGGAGTTGTAGTTCACCTGCATCCAGTTATACTATGACCTCCACCAACAATGGACCGGGATCACACTTGGCACAGAGAAGCCCCATAACCAATTGAACACACTTAGGGTGTTTGTGGGAATGGACCTTAATTTTGGGAGTTGTAGTTCACTTGCATCCAGCAATACTACACCCCCCCCCCCCCCCACCTACAATGGTCTGGGACCACACTTGCCACAGAAACGGCCCATGACCAACTGAACACACTGTAGGGAATTTGTGGAGATGGACCTTGATTTTGGGAGTTGTAGTTCACCTGCATCCAGCAATACTATGACCCCCACTGACAATGAACCGGGATCACACTTGGCACAGAGAAGCCCAATGGTCAATTGAACGCACTGTAGGGGGGTTGTGCAAATGGCCCTTGATTTTGGGAGTTGTAGTTCCCCGTTACTCAGAAAGCACTGCTCCCAGCCGACAATGGATCTGGGCCAAACTTGGCACACAGACCCAACATGGCCAACTGTGCATACAAGCCTGGCTTTGGGGGTGAACAACGTTGAACAACCTGGGAGTTGTAGTTCACCCGCCTCAAGAGAACCCTGAAAGGCAGACTCACCCACGATGGCGTCCTTGGCGGTGGTCTCCAGGTCGGCGATGGAGACGAAGTCGAACTGGACGGAGGGCAGGTGCTGGGCGTCTTCGCAAGGGATGACGGAGGTGTCGTGGGCGAAGGAGATCTCGTAGTCGTTCTTCACGGCCGTGTACTGCTTGTTGGCCACCTTCAGGTACCCCTTGGAGAAGTAGTACACCTGGACGGAGGGAACCACGTCCACACGGTTGTCCACGTCGCCATCACGCCTGCCCTCCCGCCCCGCCTACGCCCACCCCGCACACCTTGTTCAGCTCAATGAGAGGATAGTACTTGTCCACTTCGTTGTTGAACGCCGTGGCTCGGATCTCGCCCTGAAGGAAGGAAAAGACAGACAGAATCTAAGCAGATGACCATCTGTTGGGAGGGATTGAATGGTGTCTTCCTAAATGGTATAAATTCTCTCCGAATTCTAGGCTTCTATGCTAAGTGTTTATTAGCAGAGGCTAGATGTATTGTCGAAGGCTTTCATGGCCGGAATCACAGGGTTGCTGCGAGTTTTCCGGACTGCCTGGCTATGTTTCCAGTAGCATTCTCTCCTGACGTTTTGCCCACATCTATGGCAGGCATCCTCATAGGTAGAGGGTCTTTTGGAAGCTAGGCAAGTGAGGTTTATATATCTATGGAATGATTTTTGCTTGAGGCAGGTATGGATGTTGCCATTGGCCAGCTTGATTAGCATTGAATGGCCTTGCAGCTTCAAAGCCTGGCTGCTTCCTGCCTGGGGGGAATCCTTTGTTGGGAGGTAGGAGAAAGAACTCTTGCCTGTTGAAGGCAGCTATGAATATTGCTATTGGCCAGCTTGATTAGCACTGAATGGCCTTGCAGCTTCAAAGCATGGCTGCTTCCTGCCTGGGAGAGGGAATCCTTTGTTGGGAGGTAGGAGAAAGAACTCTTGTCTGCTTGAGGCAAGTGTGAATGTTGCCATTGGCCAGCTTGATTAGCATTGAATGGCCTTGCAGCTTCAAAGCCTGGCTGGGGAATCCTTTGTTGGGAGGTAGGAGAAAGAACACCTGCCTGCTTGAGGCAGGTATGAATGTTGCCATTGGCCAGCTTGATCAGCATTGAATGGCCTTGCAGCTTCAAAGCCTGGCTGCCTCCTGCCCGAGGGGAGGGGGAATCCTTTGTTGGGAGCTAGGAGAAAGCACTCTTGTCTGCTTGAGACAAGTGTGAATGTTGCCACTGGCCAGCTTGATCAGCATTGAATGGCCTTGCAGCTTCAAAGTCTGGCTGCTTCCTGCCTGGGGGGGAATCCTTTGCTGGGAGGTAGGAGAAAGAACTCTTGCCTGTTGGAGGCAAGTGTGAATGTTGCAGTTGGCCATCCTAATTAGCGTTGAATAGCCTTGCAGCTTCAAAGCCTGGCTGCTTCCTGCCTGAGGGGGAATCCTTTGTTGGGAGGTGGAGAAAGAACACTTGTCTGCTTGAGGGAAGTGTGAATGTTGCCATTGGCTAGCTTGATCAGCATTGAATGGCCTTGCAGCTTCAAAGCCTGGCTGCTTCCTGCCTGGGGAGAATCCTTTCTTGGGAGGTAGGAGAAAGAACACTTGTCTGCTTGAGGGAAGTGTGAATGTTGCCATTGGCTAGCTTGATCAGCACTGAATGACCTTGCAGCTTCAAAGCCTGGCTGCTTCCTGCCTGGAGGAAATCCTTTGTTGGGAGGTAGGAGAAAGAACACCTGTCTGCTTGAGGCAAGTGTGAATGTAATGTTCGTTTGTGGGATTATCATAACTCAAAAACCACTGAATTGGGAATTGACACCAAATTTGGACACAAGACACCTAACAACCCAATGTATGTCCTTCACTCAAAAAAAATATTGATTTTGTCATTTGGGAGTTGTAGTTGCTGGGATTTATAGTTCACCTACAATCAAAGAGCATTCTGAAACCCACCAACGATGGAATTGAACCAAACTTAGCACACAGTTCTCTCATGACCAACAGAAAATACTGGAAGGGTTTGGTGGGCAGTGTCCCTTGAGTTTGGAAGTTGTAGTTCACCTACATCCAGAGAGCACTGTGAACTCAAACAATGATGGATCTGAACCAAACTCGACACGAATACTCAATATGCCCAAGTGTGAAGAAGGAGGGGGAGGAGGTAAGGTTGGGGTATGGGCGTTTAGGGGTGGGGCGGGGGAGGGTGGGGCGTGGCGTGAACGTGGGGGGCGTGGGGGCGTGGTGTGAACGTGGGGGCATGGGGTAAGGTTGGGTATGGGCGTTTAGGGGCGGGGCGGGGAAGGGTGGTGGCGTGGCGTGAACGTGGGGGGCGTGGCCGGGGGAAGGAGGGGGAGGAGGTAAGGTTGGGGTATGGGCGTTTAGGGGCGGGGCGGGGGAGGGTGGTGGCGTGGCGTGAACGTGGGGGGCGTGGCCGGGGGAAGGAGGGGGAGGAGGTAAGGTTGGGGTATGGGCGTTTAGGGGCGGGGCGGGGAAGGGTGGTGGCGTGGCGTGAACGTGGGGGGCGTGGCCGGGGGAAGGAGGGGGAGGAGGTAAGGTTGGGGTATGGGCGTTTAGGGGCGGGGCGGGGGAGGGTGGGGGCGTGGTGTGAACGTGGGGGGCGTGGCCGGGGAAGAAGGAGGGGGAGGAGGTAAGGTTGGGGTATGGGCATTTAGGGGTGGGGCGGGGAAGGGTGGTGGCGTGGCGTGAACGTGGGGGGCGTGGCCGGGGGAAGGAGGGGGAGGAGGTAAGGTTGGGGTATGGGCGTTTAGGGGTGGGGCGGGGAAGGGTGGTGGCGTGGCGTGAACGTGGGGGGCGTGGCCGGGGGAAGGAGGGGGAGGAGGTAAGGTTGGGGTATGGGCGTTTAGGGGCGGGGCGGGGGAGGGTGGGGGCGTGGTGTGAACGTGGGGGGCGTGGCCGGGGGAAGAAGAAGGAGGGTGCGTTGGAAAGAGGGCGTATGGGAGGGTAGGGGCGGGGCGACGGAGGATGGGGGCGTGGCTTGCACGGAGGGTGCATTGGCCTGCCGGCCATGTACGCACGCCGGGGACTTGCAGCGGGGCGCCTTTGCGCATGCTCAGTTGTTTTGTCTAATTGTGAGTGTTTTTAATGATGTTTAGAATTTTGAATCGATTTGTGCATACCTTGTGGGTTGAGGTATGTGCATGGTAAATTTGGTAAGTTTTCGTCGGGGTTTTTTTGCGTTTTGGACTTGCAGCGGGGCGCCTTTGCGCATGCTCAGTTGTTTTGTCTAATTGTGAGTGTTTTTAATGATGTTTAGAATTTTGAATCGATTTGTGCATACCTTGTGGGTTGAGGTATGTGCATGGTAAATTTGGTAACTTTTCGTCGGGGGGTTTTCACGTTTTGCTGTCCCGTTGAACGCCCTTTCTCTTTTTATATATATAGATATAATACTTTGTGCTATGCTAACAATATAATGTGTTGTGTGTATATATATATATATACACACACACACACATACATACATACATACAACACATTATATTATTAGCATAGTACAAAGTATTATATCTATATATATAAAAAGAGAAAGGGCGTTCAAATGCCATTAATAATAATAATAATAATAATAATAATAATAATAATAATAATAATTTGTGCAAATATTTCCAAAGTGCGGCCCCCTCTGAACATCCGATCAGAAGGGAAGGAGGTTCAATTGGTTGTGAAACTCTCCTTGGGGGGTCCGGTGCCCGAATTGCCTCGCATTTTGCCACCCAACGGGATGCCGGCCTCTTCCTTGGCAACGGAGCGCTGGTGCCGTTGGTGTGTTTTGACAGGCCCTTCCCAAAGGGATTATAATTAAGGCACCACCGGCGGAGGAGGAAACGACGACAACGTTTTCTGGCAAGAGGACTTGGAATGAAAGCTGTCAATCATGCCGCGAAGGCGAGGGAGACCCCCGCAGAAGCCCACGGCGTCGTCACAAATAGGTCTGAAGCCCCGCTCCATATTGCAAAGGGCAGTGCTTTGATGGAGAGCCAAAACCCAAAGCGGAGGGTCTGACTAATCCAGCTGGAGGAAGGCCTCCTCCTCCTCTTCCTCCTTCGGTTACATAGGACTTTTCTAATTAAAGAGGAGTTCCTGTTTGGAGGCGCAAAGCCCTTCCACGAAGTTCCCTTCCGCCTCCTTCTCGCCACGCCAAATCTTTCCAGGAAAGACTAAAAGGGTCCCGAGATGACACAGAACGGGGACCACCAGTCACATTGTGCAATATCTAGAAAAGTGCCAAGTTTGGTTCAATTCCATCGTTGGTGGAGTTTGGAATGCTCTCAGATTGTAGGTGAACTATAAATCCCAGCAACTATAACTCCCAAATATCGAGGTCTATTTCCCCCAAACTCCACCAGTGTTTACATTTGGGCATATTGAGTATCTGTGCCAAGTTTGGTCCAGATCCATCATTGTTTGGGTCCACAGTGCTCTCTGGATGGAGGTGAACTACAACTCCCAAACTCAAGGTCAATGCCCACCAAACCCTTCCAGTGTTTTCTGTTCGTCGTGAGAGTTCTGTGCGCCAAACTTGGCTCAATTCTATCACTGGTAAAGTTCAGAATGCTCTCAGATTGTAGGTGAACTAGAAATCCCAGCAACTACAACTCCCAAATGTCAAGGTCTATATCCCCCAAACTCCACCAGTGTTCACATTTGGGCATATTGAGTATTCATACCAAGTTTGGTCCAGGTCCATCATTAAACAATCCACAGTGCTCGCTGGATGTAGGAAAACTACAACTCCCAAACTCAAGGTCAATGCCCACTAAACCCTTCCAGTGTTTTCTGTTCGTCGTGGGAGTTCCGTGTCAAGTTTGGCCCAATTCCATCGTTGGTGAAGTTGAGAATGCTCTTTGATTGTAGGTGAACTATAAATCCCAGCAACTACAACTCCCAAATGCCAAGGTCTGTTTTCCCCAAACTCCACCAGTGTTTACATTTTGGCATACTGAGTATTCGTGCCAAATTTGGTCCAGATACATCATTGTTTGAGTCCACAGTGCTCTCTGGATGTAGGTGAACTACAACTCCACCAAACCCTCTTTGCCATCGCATCCCTTCCCCTCCACTTACGCTCTCGTCGACCAACTCTATGGAGAAGAGCTTCCCTTCCCCACGGGAGTTGCTCCACGTCCGGATCTGGCCCTTCTGCGTCACCCGGGCACAGATGGTCCACCTGGGAAAGACACGAGGACAGCTTGCTTTAAAAGGGAAGGACTCCCCCCCCCCCCCCCCCAAGGATCTGGTTTGGGGACGATGGGAGGTGCAGTCCAGCATGCAGGCAGGCCCCACGTTACAAACAAGGCCCGTTCTGGAGGGTTGCTCTTAAGTTGAATTTGTATGTAAGTCGGAACAAGGACATTTTTCAAATGTAACTCCAGCCTTTCTGTCCATCTTTCTATCTATCTTTCATCCATCCATCCATCTGCCTATCTCCTCCCCTCTCTCTATCTTCCTTCCATCCATCCATCCATCCGCCTATCTATCTATCTATCTATCTATCCATCTATCTATCTATCTATCTATCCATCCATCCATCCATCCATCCATCCATCCATCCATCCATCCATGTATCTATCTATCCATCCATCCATCCATCCATCCATCCATCCATCCATCCATCTATCTTATCTATCCATCCATCCATCCATCCATCCATCCATCCATCCATCTATCTATCTATCTATCTATCTATCTATCTATCTATCTATCTATCTATCCTATCTATCTCTGTATCTCCCTAGTATAACTATCTATCTAGCCATCTATTTTCCATCCATCAATCTGCCTATCTCCTCTAACTATCCATCCATCCATCCATCTGCCCATCTCCTCTATCCATCTATCTCCTCTATCCATCCATCCTTCCGCCTATCTCCTCTATACATCTATCCATCCATCATCCATCCATCCACCTATCTCCTCTATCCATCCATCCGTCTATCTCCTTTATCCATCCATCATCCATCCATCTGCCTATCTCCTCTATCCATCCATCATCCATCCATCCATCTGCCTATCTCCTATATCCATCCATCCATCCATCCATTCATTTCATCTATATGTTAAATATTAAACATCTTTTTGCAAGACAAAACAAATCCAATTAATCATTTTTCTCCTTTGTCTGACTTGTCTTTCTTCAACCAATCATCTATCTATCTATCTATCTATCTATCTATCTATCTATCTATCTATCAATCATCCATCCATCCATCTATCCATCCGCCTACCTCCTCTATCAATCCATCCACCTGCCTATCTTCTCTATCTATCTATTTATCTATCCATCCATCCATCCATCATTCATTGATCTATCTATCTATCTATCTATCTATCTATCTATCTATCTATCTATCCATCCATCCATCCATCCATCCATCCATCCATCTCTCTGAGTATGTATAATGCATGTGTGTGTGTCTAGATACACATATATGTCTAGGAAAGGCTGAACACCCCTTGTGGTGTTTGTTTTCCTTCTCTGTGTTGCTGCTCAAAACTCTTCCCCACTTTCGGTCCTGGTGAGAATTTGGGAAACGTGGCTTGTTGTGGAAACCATCCATCCATCCGCCTATCTCCTCTATCTATCTATCTATTATCAATCTATCTATCTTCCATCCATCCATCCATCCATCCATCCATCCATCCATCCATCCAGGACTGGAGAGAAAGCTCCTTTCCCCCATGAGGAGAACTCTTCCAGGAGTGGACTTCCCTTCCGAGAGGGAGACGGAGCTCACTTCCTGTTGTCTCCCCTCCGTTCTTAACTAGGAGTTGTTTGCCAGTGGGATGTTTGTAACTCGGGGACTGCCTGTATGTCCAAAGGGGGTCAAGAGAGGAGGGTCATGCGTAAGGGGACGGCACCGGCAAGCCACTTACTTGGACTGGTAGGGGTTCAAGCTGGCAATGGGCACCACTTTGGCCTGGGAGCCCCCCGGCGTGGTCGGGAACTGGGATGCGGGCCCCTTGCTGGGCATCTTGGCGGGAGGAGGGCCCCTGTTCTCCTCCTCCACCGCTGACGCTGCCGACGCTGCTGCCCCTGAAAAAGAGGCGCCTGGCATTCAGCAAAGAACCATAGGATCCTAGAGTCAGAAGGGACCCCCAAAGGCCAACCAGCCCAACCCCATTCCGCCATAAAAAAAAACACCATCCAATCTCTCATGACAGATGGACATCCAGCCTCATAGGCATGAGCAGTTTCATGGAGAAATAGAATACACATGAGCAGTTTCATGGAGATGTAGAATGCACAATTCTAGAGTTGGAGGAGACCCGCAAAGGCCATCCCGTCCAGCCCCATTTTGCTATAGACAGGCACCATTCGATCCCTCCTGACAGATGGACATCCAGCCTCATAGACACTTGCAGTTTCATGGAGAAATAGAATACACATGAGCAGTTTCATGGGGATGTAGAATACACCATTCTAGAGTCGGAAGAGACCCCCAAAGGCCATCCCGTCCAGCCTCATTCTAACATAAACGAAAAACACCACCCAATCCCTCCTGACAGATGGACATCCAGCCTCTTAGACACTTGCAGTTTCATGGAGAAATAGAATATACAATTCTAGAGTTAGAAGGGACCCCCAAAGGCCACCCAGTCCAGCCCATTCTGCCATGAAGAAAAAACACCATCCGATCCCTCCTGACAGATGGACATCCAACCTCATAGACACTTGCAGTTTCATGGAGAAATAGAATACACATGAGCAGTTTCATGGAGATGTAGAATACTCAATTCTAGAGTTGGAAGAGACCCCCAAAGGCCATCCAGTCCAGCCTCCTTCTAACATAAACAAAAACACCATCCGATCCCTCATGACAGATGGACATCCAGCCTCATCAACAGTAGCAAAGACCTACAGAACCCTAGAGTTGGAAGAGGCCCCCAAAGACCATCCAGTCCAACCTCATTTTGCCATAAAGATGGACACCATTTTATTCCTCCTGACAGATGGCCATCCAGCCTCATAGATAATAACAGAAGCAAGGCTATAGGCATAGAATCACAGAGTTGTGAGGGACCCCCAAAGGCCATCCCATCTAACCCCTGTCGTCGAGGAAGGACACCACCCGATCCTTCCTGACAGAGGGCCATCCAGCCTCATAGATAATAGCAGAAGTGAGGCTATAGTCAAAGAATTACAGCGATGTGAGGGACACCCAGAGGCCATCCTGTCCAACCCGTCGGCCAGGAAGGACACCATTCGATCCCTCCTGACAGATGGCCATCCAGCCTCATAGATAATAGCAGAAGCAAGGCTATAAGCATAGAATCACAGAGATGTGAGGGACTCTCCAAAGGCCATCTCGTCCAACCTCTTTCATCCAGGAGGGACACCACCTGATCCCTCCTGCCAGATGGCCACCCAGCCTCAGAGAGGTTTGCAGGTTAAGAGGGTTAAGAGGCCATCCAGTCCAACCCTCGTCGTGATCTAAAAGTGAGTAGAAAACCAGGCTTTGCATCCCGACCCAAAAACGGGATGTGGCCTTGGGCCCAGAGTCACACTCTCTCAGCCTCAAACCCCTTCCGAACCATCCTTGCCAAGGAAGCCATGCAAAATCAGAGCCACGGCAACCAGCGCCACGCAACCGCGAGGGCTGTCCTGACGGATGTCTTTTGACGACGAGGCGCTACATCACGATTAAAAGTTTATGCCCTTAGCCTCGTTTGCAGGCGGCTCAATTATGTGCGTTGCTATTCTCGGGCGGCGCATTCATTCCCACTGACGCTGAATAATTGACGCCGCGAAGCAGTCGGCTCCGCGGCCGTGAAAGAATAAGGCTCTAATAGGAAATCAACACGCAAACACATGCAAAGAGGAGCCACCCGCCACCCATGTGGGGCGACTTCTCCCCTCGTTTGGGTCAACGATGACCGGGGGGCGCAAGTGCCATCAGCGTTCGTGGAGCTCTGCCGGGACCTGACAGGGCCCGAATATTGCCGTGCGTTCCAATGGCAGGCTCCCTTTCAAGTTGCCTCTCCAGCCCGTGTCACGCAACCCCTCGGCCTCGGAAGCCCCCCCCCAAAACACCCAAAGGCCTTTTCATTAGAGACCCCTCCCTAGTAACGAGTCAGGATCCAAACGAAGCCCATGCGGAGAAATAGAGGTGACAGTCAAGCCCTACAGACATGCATTTGCATAATATTCTGGAGTTGGAAGGCAGGAAGATAGAATTACTATTATATTATCATCCATTATTATTATTATTATTAGAGTCACAGAGTTGGGAGAGACCATCCAGTCCATCCCCTTTCTGCCAGACAAGAAAACAGAATTACTATTATATAATAATAATAATAATAATTATTATTATTAATTAGTCACTATATTTTATTATAATACACATTAAAATTTATTATTATTATTATTATTATTTAGAATCACTATATTTTATTATAATACAAATGAAAATATATTATTATTATTATTATTATTATTAGAGTCACAGATGTGGGAGAGACCCCAAGGACCATCCAGTCCAACCCCTTTCTGCCAGACAAGAAAACAGAATTACAATTATATTGTATAATAATAATAATAATATTGTTATTGTTATTTATTGCTATTATTAGAGTCACAGAGTTGGGAGAGGCCTAAAGGACCATCCAGTCCAACCCCTTTCTGCCAGGCAAGAAAACAGAGTTACTATTATACATTATATTATTATATATTATTATTATATATATTACTATATATTATTATTATTATTATTATTATTATTATTATTTATTGTTATTAGAGTCACAGAGTTGGGAGAGACTCCTAGACCCATCCAGTCCAACCCCTTTCTGACAGGCAAGAAAACAGAATTACTATTATATATTATAGTCTATTACTATTGCTATTATTATTTATTGTTATTAGACTCACAGGCAACAAAACAGAATTACTATATAATAATAATAATAATAACATTTATTATTATTATTATTATTATTATTATTATTATTATTATTATTATTATTATTATAGTCACAGAGTTGGGAGAGATCCCAAGGACCATCCAGTCCATCCCCTTTCTGCCAGGCAAGAAAAAAGAATTACAATTATATTATATATTATTATTATTATTTATTGTTATTATTAGAGACAGAGTTTGGAGAGACCCCAAGGACCATCCAGTCCAATCCCTTCCTGCCAGGCAGGAAAATAGTATTACTGTTATATTATATTATTATTATCTATTATCTATTATTATTATTAGACTTGCAGTGTTGGAAGAGATGCCAAGGACCCTGGAGCAAGGCAAGACCGAAAACCAGGGTATTGTTTTCATAAGTAAAGTTCGACGGCTTTTTCTTCCTAAAGGCTTTTGGGAAAGATTCCAAAGAGGTTTTTCGACCGTTTTTAATTTTACTGTTTTTTAAACGGCTCTTGATCACATTAACTGCTTTTCAACAGTGCCCTTTAAATTAAATTGCTTTTAATGTTTCAGGCAGTTAATTCCATGTTAATGTTGTCCTTTCGACTGTATCGTATTTACTCGCAAGCCACTCTTAAGGATAGGGAGAGCTATAAACGCGGCTAATAATTAATATTCATAGTAATCAAATGGGGAAAAAATATGGAATATGCCTATGTCTGTAAGAATTAAATACAATTATTAGAAAATAATATGGAGATAATAATAATAATTTTTGAAAGAGTAGAAATATTAGCACAGCTAACAATTAATATTCATTGTAATAAATTGAAAAAATTATGGAATATGCCTATGTCTGTAAGAATTAAAGAAAATTATTAGAAAATAATATGGAGATAATAAGAATAATAATCTTTATTATGAAAGATTAGAAATCTTAGCTAAGCTTCAGAAAATCCTGCCGATCAAAAGGTTGGCAGTTCAAGCCTGGGTCGGGGTGAGCACTCGACATCAGCCCCAGCTTCTGCTCACCTAGCAGATCGAAAATTGAAATGTGAGTAGATAAATAGGTACTGATTTAAGCAGGGAGGGAATAAAAGAGGCCCAAAAGGACATACTGGCAATCTGATCAGGACGTCTACGGATGGCAAGATGAGTCGAGCACAGCCCCCAGATGCCAGAGATGATAATAATAATAATAATAATAATAATAATGGAAAAAGATGGGAATCCTTTACCTCTGTTTATGTATTGTGTCATTGTTAATTGTATAATAGCATTGAATGTTTGCCATACAGGTGTACTGTAATCCACCCTGAGCCCCCTCAGGGAGACAGAACGGAATATAAATAAAGCATATATTATTATTATTATTATTATTAATAATAATAATAACAATAATAATAATAATAATTAGATAAACAAAATTAGTACACGACAAACAAGATCACTATGCTGGCTGTTGTATTGGATATACACAGACTGGGCCACAGCAACGCGTGGCAGGGGACAGCTAGTAATAAATAAATACATCTATATACCCGTATATATTCAAATATAAGCCGAGGCACCCAATTTTACCACACAAAAAAACCTGGGAAAATGGATTGACTCGACTGCATAATTTGTGACTTGAATATAAGCCGAGGGTGGGAAATGCAGCAGCTACTGGTAAATTTCAAAATAAAAATAGATACCAATAAAATTATATTAATTTAGGCATCAGTAGGTTAAATGTTTTTGAATATTTACATAAAACTGTAATTCAAGATAAGACTGTCCAACTCTGATTAAACCATTATTCTAACCTTCTTCAATGTAAATATGCTTACATATCCTTCCAATAATAATAAATAGAGTAAAAGAATAATAATAATAATAATAATAATAATACAGTAAAATAATGGAGTGAAAGAATAACAGTAATAATAGAGTAAAATAATAAATGTAATAATTACAATACAGTAAAATAATAAATGTAACAATAACAATAATAAATAGAGTAACATAATACATGTAATAATAACAATAATAAAATAATAAATGTAATAATAATAACAACAAAGTAAAATAATAAATAACCTTGACTCGAGTATAAGCCGGGGGAAACTTTTTCCGCCTGAAAAAAGGACTGAAAAACTAGGTTTATACTCGAGCATATGCAGTAAATAAAAACATGATGTTCGTTTGTGGGATTAACATAACTCAAAAACCACTGGGCGAATTGACACCAAATTTGGACACAAGACACCTCTCAGGCCAATGAGTGACCATCACTCATAAACACACTAAAAAACACAGTGGAAGAGACTTAAAAAGCCAAAAAAAAATACATTACATTGCAATGTATGCACATAACCACTTAAATACACATATACACAAATATATATAGACACACAACACACATATACACAGACTGGGCCACAGCAACTCGTGGCAGGGGACGGCTAGTATAATATATTGAATGTATATTTATCTTGTAAGCCGCTCTGAGTCCCCTTTGGGTGAGGAGGGTGGCATAGAAATGTCGTAAATAAATAATAATAATAATAATAATAAAATCCAACTAAATTTTTAAAAAAGTAATGACAGCAATGATAGAAATGATACTCCCAGAGAGGCCCTTACCTTCCACATACGGAACCGGATTCCCAATTTTAGGAGTCGAGGCATCCCCGGGTTTGAGCACCGTTATGTCCATCACAATCACCACTTTCCTATATTATGCAGGAGACAAATAATAATAATAATAACCACACTAGACTACATGTATTGCCCACCATTCCTGTTGGCCCTTCAGGGCCCCAATCTGCAAAAACCCAACAAGAACCAACCATTTATTGACATTTTCCCCCCGTCAATATAGAATCATAGAATCAAAGAGTTGGAAGAGACCTCATGGGCAATCATCCAGTCCAACCCCATTCTGCCAAGAAGCAGGAATATTGCATTCAAATCACCCCTGACAGATGGCCATCCAGCCTCTGTTTAAAAGCTTCCAAAGAAGGAGCCTCCACCACACTCCGGGGCAGAGAGTTCCACTGCTGAACGAACGGCTCTCACAGTCAGGAAGTTCTTCCTCATGTTCAGGTAGAATCTCCTCTCTTGTAGTTTGAAGCCATTGTTTCATTGAGTCCTAGTCTCCAAGGAAGCAGAAAACAAGCTTGCTCCCTCCTCCCTGTGGCTTCCTCTCACATATTTATACATGGCTATCATGTCTCCTCTCAGCCTTCTCTTCTTCAGGCTGAAACATGCCCAGCTCCTTAAGCCGCTCCTCATAGGGCTTGTTCTCCAGACCCTTGATCATTTGAGTCGCCCTCCTCTGGACACATTCCAGCTTGTCAATATCTCTCTTGAATTGTGTGCCCAGAATTGGACACAATATTCCAGGTGTGGTCTAACCAAAGCAGAATAGAGCATGGGGAGCATGACTTCCCTAGATCCAGACACTAGGCTCCTACTCTTGATGCAGGCCAAAATCCCATTGGCTTTTTTTGCCGCCACATCACATTGTTGGCTCATGTTTAACTTGTTGTCCACGAGGACTCCAAGATCTTTTTCACACGTACTGCTCTCGAGCCAGGCATCTCCCTGGATGCCTGGATATTTACCTTCCATCCATATGGATATTTACCTTCCATCTTTCAAGGTGTTGACGATGAAGCGGTTAACTTGGCAGACGGCGTTGACAGCCAGGCTCTGGTCGTCCACCATGGAGTTCAGTTGCGTCGCCAGCATGAAGGCTACAAGGCGGAAATAATAGGAGGTGGGGTTTGAAAGGAGAAATACGGTAAATCCAACAGGTCAATAAAATATCTGCGAGCGAACACAAGGTAAGCCTGAACTCGGGACTTTTTTGGGTTCAAAATAACTAGACAAGACCAGGAGAGGTTTGAATTTTGTGAGTAAATTTATCATTATTTATTTATTTACAACATTTCTATGCCGCTCGTCTCACCCTGAAGGGGATCCAGAGCGGCTTACAAGATATATATAAATACAATGCATTATATTATTAGCTTACTACAATATCAGTATTATATATTACTATATTGTACTATACCATTATATTGTAATATTACATATAATATAAAATATATAATTATAATATATTATACAGCCTATGATACTGTGAACCTCCGCCTCCTCCTGAGAAAAATGTATAATATCACAAGGGATGACCACCTCACCCGCCTCATAGGAAACCTGCTACAAACAGGAGCTTTTTTGTTGAGTTCCAGGGCCAGAGAAGCAGATGGCGGAAACAGAAGAACGGCCTGCCTCAGGGGAGCGTGCTTGCTCCATCCATGTTCAACATCTACACAAATGACCAGCCACTGCCAGAAGGGACAGAGCTTCATCTATGCTGATGATCGTGCCATTACTGCTCAAGCAGGGAGCTTTGAGATGGTTGAACAGAAGCTCTCCAAAGCTCTAGGTGCCCTTACTGCCTATTACAGGGAAAACCAGCTGATCCCTAATCCATCTAAAACACAGACATGTGCTTTTCATCTCAAGAACAGACAAGCATCCCAAGCTCTGAGGATCACCTGGGAAGGAATCCCACTGGAGCATTGCAGCGCACCCAAATACCTGGGAGTCACTCTGGACCGTGCTCTGACCTACAAGAAGCACTGCCTGAACATCAAGCAAAAAGTGGGTGCTAGAAACAATATCATACGAAAGCTGACTGGCACAACCTGGGGATCACAACCAGACACAGTGAAGACATCTGCCCTTGCGCTTAGTTAATCTGCTGCTGACTACGCTTTCCCCCCCTGGCAAATAAAACACACAATAGCAGGATGTGGCTCTTAATGAGACATGCCGCATTATCACGGGGTGTCTGCGCCCTACACCACTGGAGAAATTACACTGCTTAGCCGGTATTGCACCACCTGACATCCGCCGGGAAGTAGCAGCCAATAGTGAAAGGACCAAGGCAGAGACATCTCCAGCTCATCCCTTGTTTGGGTATCAGCCAGCACGTCAACGACTTAAATCAAGAAATAGTTTTCTTAGATCTAAAGAGACACTCGCTGGAACACCTCAGCAAGCGAGAGTCCAAAAGTGGCAGGCTCAAACCCAGCCTGATACCAGATGAAGGTGAAAAGGAGAGGTGGGTGATAAATAACCATTTATTATTATTATTATTATCACAACAAAATGAGTACAAGGCAAACAAGATCTCTCTGCTGACTGTTGTATTCTATCACACTTTAGACCCTTCCCAAGTGCCTAGGACTGTGTGATGTATCGGCAAATAATGCATGCAGATCTGAATAGGGTGGCCTTTTCCAGCTGGCAGAGGGTGATTTTGTCAGCACTGATTATTTTTAAGCGCAGGCCAAGGTCTTTAGGCACTGCATTCAGTGTGCCGGTCACCACTGGGATCACCTTGACTGGCTTTTGCCAGAGTCTTTGCAATTATTATTATTATTATTACACGAAAGTGTGTTCACTCCATCACTCATCAGCATCCGGTAACGCGGAGGGCTACTTCCTGTAGAGATGGGTCGGATATTCTGGGAAGAAAACACAGTATTGATTAACAAATCACACACAACATTGTGACGCTGACGCAGAGCATATAATAAATCAGTTAAACAATTAATCCAATATTTTGGCCTACAGCTCCTAGAGATCCCAGCCAGTTTACCAGCTCTTATTTGCATCCCACTTAAAATTATTATTATTATTATTATTATTATTAGTGTCCTGCTTAATATTATTTGCATCCCTGTAAAAAAAATTAGTAATAGTAGTCGTATCCTGCCTAAAATAATAATTATTTGTACCCCATTTAAAATTATTATTATTATGTTTACTTAAAATATGCTTAAATTACTATTATTTGTCTCCTGCATAATATTATTTGTAGCCCTTTAAAATATTAGTAGTATCAGTAGTATCCTGCCTAAACATTATTTGTATCCCATTTAAAATTATTGTTATTATGTTCACTTAAAATTTGCTTAAATTATTATTTGTCTCCTGCATAATATTATCTGTAGCCCTTTAAAAATATTAGTAGCATTAGTAGTATCCTGCCTAAACATTATTATTTGTATCCCATTAAAAATTATTATTATTTACTTAAAATTTGCTTAAATTATTATTATTATTATTTGTCTATAATAATAATAATGTAAGCAAATTTTAAGTAAACATAATAATTAAATAAACAAACAATTATTTGTCTCCTGCATATTATTTGTAGCCCTTTAAAAATATTAGTAGTAATAGTAGTATCCTGCCTAAACATTATAATTATTTGTATCCCATTTAAAATTATTGTTATTATGTTTACTTAAAATTTGCTTAAATTATTATTATTATTATTATTATTATTATTATTATTATTATTTGTCTCCGGCATAATATTATTTGTAGCCCTTTAAAAATATTAGTAGTATTAGTAGTATCCTGCCTAAACATTATTATTTGTATCCCATTTAAAATTATTATTATGTTTACTTCAAATTTGCTTAAATTATTATTATTAGTCTATAATAATAATAATAATAATAATAATTTAAGCACACTTTAAGTAAACATAATAATTAAATAAACAAACAATTATTTGTCTCCTGCATAATATTATTTGTAGCCCTTTAAAAATATTAGTAGTATTAGTAGTATCCTGCCTAAACATTATAATTATTTGTACCCCATTTAAAATTATTATTGTTTACTTAAAATTTACTTAAATTATTATTATTATTTGTCTCCTGCATAATATTATTTGTAGCCCTTTAAAATATTAGTAGTATTAGTGTCCTGCCTAAACATTATAATTATTTGTAACCCATTTAAAATTATTATTATGTTTACTTAATTATTATTTGCATCTTCCCCCTAAAAAAAGACGGCAAAGCTCGCCACCTTGAGGCCAATCCCAGCTCTGCTTCTGTCCACAAAACATCCAGTAATTTCCCAATATTCAGTAGTATCACTTATGGAACAGAAGGTAAACATTCCCAGCAACATAACAGATAGATAAGATAGATAAATAAATAGATAGAGACTCACAATCAGCTGGAGGACAGCTTTCACAACGTTCTCTCCTTGCATGATACTCTGCAAAATGAGAGCAAAACAAAAGGGTTTTTATTCCCATTCCTTGAATCCTTCCACCGCTGCTTTGCAAATAGTTGGATGGTGATTAGTTATAAATTGATGTTGTTATTATTGTTATTTGATTTCTTACCCGTTTCTCCTCACGGCAAGGACCAACACGGTTAAAAACACCTCGTCATCATAGAACATAATGTACAATATATATTAACACATATTTCTATGAAATAAATATATTAAACATTAATGCTGTAAGTGTTCTAGGCTGTCTGCCCATGTTCCAGAAGCATTGTCTCCTGACGTTTCGCCAACATCTAGGGCAGGCATCCTCAGAGGTGGCTGTTTGAAGCAAGTGTGAATGTTGCAATTGACCACTTTGTTTAGCACTGAATGGCCTTGCAGCTTCAAAGACTGGGTGCTTCCTGCCTGGAGGAATCCTTTGTTGGGAGGTGTTAGCTGGCCCTGTTTCCTGTCTGTTTGAAGCAAGTGTGAGTGTTGCAATTGGCCACTTTGTTTAGCATTGAATGGCCTTGCAGCTTCAAAGACTGGGTGATTCCTACCTAGAGGAATCCTTTGTTGGGAGATATTAGCTGGCCCTGATTGTTTCCTGTCTGGCATTCATAATCATAGACTTGGAAGAGACCTCGTGAGCCATCCAGTCCAACTCCCTTCTGGCAGGAGGCAGGAAAATTGCATTCAAAGCACCCCTGACAGATGGTCATCCAAAGCCTCCAAAGAAGGAGCCTCCACCAGACTCCAGGGCAGAGAGTTCCCAGGCAGGAAGCATCCAGGATTTGAAGCTGCAAAACCATTTAATGCTAATCAAGCTTGACAAGAACAACACTAAAAGAAAGACAGGGGAATTCCAGACAGGAAAGAATCGGGGCCTGCTAACACCTCCCAACAAAGGATTCCCGTCAGACAGGAAGCGGCCAGGGTTTGAAGCTGCAAGGCCATTTAATGCTAATCAAGCTTGACAATAACAACACTAAAAACACACACACACACACACACAGGGGAATTCCAGACAGGAAAGAATCAGGGCCAGCTAACACCTCCCAACAAAGGATTCTTCTCCAGGCAGGAAGCAGCCAGTCCTTGAATATGCAAAGCCATTAAATGCTAGTCAAGGTGGCCAATTTCAACATTCACACACACACACACACACACACACACACACACACACATATATATATATATATATATATGAGCACACACACAACCCTCACTTTCCCAGTTTCCAACAGACCTCCCAACCTCTGAGGATGCCTGCCATAGATGTGGGCGAAACGTCAGGAGAGAATGCTTCTGGAACATGGCCATACTAGCTGTAAACCCTACAATAACCCAGTGATAACGGGAATAATACAACATGTATCTATGCATATGTATGTAAACCAAAATACACATTGGGTGTCCCTAGAGAGAGACTAAGCAGGCCTCACCGCCACGGCGCCCTCACTCAGCCGCAGCGCCATCTTGACTCTCCTCCTCACTTTCCCGCCACAGACTGGCCACTCACTGCCTCAGGAGGCGCACGCATGCGCACAAGGGGTCCTCTCTCGAAAGCGGGCTGCCATTGGACGGCGCTCCAGCCTCCTCGACTCTCATTGGCCGAGCCGCGCAAGTCCGGGCGGAAGTGCTCCTGCCCGGCGGGGTTTCGGCTTCACCGCTAGCGCCGCCTCTCCCGCTCCTCTAGGCCTCGGGCGCTTCTGAGAGGGGAAAAGGCCGTTTTTCGGCCGCCTCTCCCCTCAGCCGCCGGGTCTTGGTGCCTCCTCCTCACCTGCGGCTTTAGTCGACCCCCTGTTTGGGCGACGTGCTTTGGCCGGCCCTTTTCCCACCTACCTTCCCTTCGGTCGCACAACAACCCCGCGAGGTAGGACTGCGCGCCCGGAAAGTTATTTATTTATGCGTTGCTGCGGCCCAGTCTGGTTAAATTATATATATGAGAAACTAAAATATAATAAGAAATAAAATATATAATATTAATAATAAATAAGTAAAATTATATATATATATATATATATATATATATATATATATATATAATTATATATATATATATATAATTTTACTTATTTATTATTATTATTATATATTTTATTTCTTATTATATTTTAGTTTCTCAAGTCGCTCCTGACACGACAAAATTATATTTTAGTATTTTATTTATTATTATTTTATTTTATTTATTCTATTATTTATTATATATATATATATATATATATATATATTATTTTATTATTATTATTATATTTTTATTATTATTATGTTGTTGTTCATTCGTTCAGTCGTCTCCGACTCTTCGTGACCTCATGGACCAGCCCATGCCAGAGCTCCCTGTCGACCATCACCACCCCCAGCTCCTTCAAGGTCAAGCCAGTCACTTAAAGGATGCCATCCATCCATCTTGCCCTTGGTCGGCCCCTCTTCCTTTTGCCTTCCACTTTCCCCAGCATAATTGTCTTCTCTAGGCTTTGCTGTCTCCTCATGATGTGGCCAAAGTACTTCAACTTTCCCTCTCGTCTCCTTCCCTCCAGTGAGCAGTCGGGCTTTATTTCCTGGAGGATGGACTGGTTGGATCTTCTCGCAGTCCAAGGCACTCTCAGCACTTTCCTCCAACACCACAGTTCCAAAGCATCGATCTTCCTTCGCTCAGCCTTCCCTAAGGTCCAGCTCTCACATCCGTAGGTGACTACAGGGAATACCATGGCTTTGACTAGGCGGATCTTTGTTGCCAGTCTGATGTCTCTACTCTTTACTATTTTATCGAGACTGGACATTGCTCTCCTCCCAAGAAGGAAGCGTCTTCTGATTTCCTGGCCACAGTCTGCATCTGCAGTCATCTTTGCACCTAGAAATACAAAGTCTGTCACGGCCTCCACGGTTTCTCCCTCTATTTCCCAGTTGTCAATCATTCTTGTTGCCATAATCTTGGTTTTTTTGACGTTTAGCTGCAACCCGGCTTTTGCGCTTTCTTCTTTCACCTTGATTAGAAGGCTCCTCAGCTCCTCCTCGCTTTCGGCCATCAGAGTGGTGTCATCTGCATATCTGAGGTTGTTAATGTTTCTTCCAGCACTTTTCACCCCAGCCTTGCATTCATCCAGCCCCGCACATCGCATGATGTGTTCTGCATACAAGTTAAAAAGGTTGGGTGAGAGGATGCAGCCTTGCCGTACGCCTTTCCCAATCTTGAACCAGTCTGTTGTTCCATGGTCAGTTCTGACTGTTGCCCTTGGTCCTTGTACAGATTCCTCAGGAGAGAGGGAAGGGGGCTTGGGATGCCCATCCCACTAAGAACTTGCCACAATTATTATATTTTATTATTATTATTATTTTATTATTATATTTTATTATTATTATATTTTATTATTATTATTTTATATTTTATTTCTTATTATATTTTAGTTTCTCAAGTCGCTCCTGACACGACAAAATTATATTTTAGTATTTTATTTATTATTATTATTTTATTATTATATTTTATTATTATTATTATTATTATTATTATTATATTTTATTTCTTATTATATTGTAGTTTCTCATGTCGCTCCTGACACGACAAAATTATATTTTGGTATTTTATTTCTTCTGCTTATTACTTTATTATATTTTATTATTATTATATTATATTATTTTTATTTTATTTATTATTATTATTATTATTTTTATTTTATTTATTATTATTATTATTATTTTATATTTTATTTCTTATTATATTTTAGTACCTCAAGTCACTCCTGACAAAATTATATTTTAGTATTTTATTTATTATTATTTATTATTATATTTTACTATTATTTTATTATATTATATTTATTTTTATTTTTATTTTTATTTTTATTTTTATTTATTATTTTTATTTTTATTATTGTTAAATGGACAAGAAAGAAAACAGAATGAGATGGTTTCCCATATATGTAATCTCATAAATGCTTGTGGGTATGATTGTGACTGTAGAACACGCAACATATAATGATCCATGTGAGAAGAAGCAATCTGTGTCCCTAGGTTCTTGTGGGTTTTTTCGGGCTATAGGGCCATGTTCCAGAGGCATTTCTCCTGACGTTTCGCCTGCATCTATGGCAAGCATCCTCAGAGGTTGAGAAGGTCTGTTGGAAGTAGGAAAAATGGGTTTATATATCTGTGGAATGGCTGGGGTGGGGCAATCTGTGTCCCGATGTCAGCCACACCTTTCTAAAGATTGGGCCTGAGCATAAATTATGTAGTATAGCGTGTGTTGCTTTGACATGTTGGGCATAGACATCCTGTGATAATGCAGCATGTCTCATTAAGAGCCACATCCACTGTTTTAACGTGGTGAGATGTATTCCACACTAAAAGCACCTAAAGCTTTGGAGAGCTTCTGTTCAACCATTTCCAACCTCCCTGTATGAGCGGTGATGGCACTATCGTCAGCGTAGATGAAACTTTCTGTCCCTTCTGGCTAGTAATTTGTGTAAAAGTCTCTCAATAACAACAACAACAACCTATTGTATTAGTTTGTCTTCTATACAAATTAGATGTGTGGGGTATTATTATTAATCTTTCTCTCTCTCTCTCTCTCTATATATATATATACATATACATAGATAGATAGATACTTTAAAATATAATGTTCGTTTGTGGGATCAACATAACTCAAAAACCACTGGACTAATTGACACCAAATTTGGACACAAGACACTTCCCAGGCCAACGAGTGACCATCACTCATAAAAACACTGGAAAGCACAGTGGAAGGGACTTAAAAAGCCAAAAAAATATATAAAAATACATTACAACGCATGTGGAAAACCACATATATATATATACATTAACATACATATACACAAATATACACACACACCCATATATATATATACACATATACACAGACTGGGCCACTACAATGCGTGGCAGGGGATGGCTAGTTAATCATCATCATCTTCTTCTTCTAACTCAAAAACCACTGGACGAATTGACACCAAATTTGGACACAAGACACCTATCAGGCCAACGAGTGACCATCACTCATAAAAACACTGGAAAATACAGCAGAAGGGACTTTAAAAGTCAAAAATATAAATAATACATTACAATACATGCGCAAGACCACATATATACACATAGACACATACACACACACATATACACAGTGGGCCACAGCAACACGTGACAGGGGACGGCTAGTAATAATAACAGATATGAGCTCCTGTCAGTTCCAGCTCCCCATGTGGGAACATGAGAGAAGCCTCCCACAAGGATGGTCAAACATCAAAACATCCTTACAGACGGCCAATTCTCTCACACCAGAAGCAACTTGCAGTTTCTCAAGTTGCTCCTGACACGGAATATATATATGTGTGTGTGTGTGTGTGTGTATGTTTATATATGTATATATATGTGTGTGTGTGTGTATATATATATATATATACACACACATATATATATATATCCTATTGTGTTATTGTATTGTATTGTATTGTGTTGTTATTATTATTGTTATCATTATGTTTCTTTCCACAAAGAAGACTCAAAACAGCTTATTATTATTATTATTATTATTATTATTTGATACCCAACTAGATGAGTCCACAGCAGACACTCTGCTGGCTGTTGTATTGGATCACATGTCAGTCCCTTCCCAAGTGTCTAGGACTGTGTGATGTATTGCCAAATAATCTGTGCAGACCCCAGTAAGGTGGCCTTTTGCAGCTGGCAGATGGTAATCTTGTCAGCGTCGATTGTGTTTAAGTGCAGGCCAAGGTCTTGAGGCACTGCACCCAGTGTGCCGATCACCACTGGGACTACCTTGGCTGGCTTGTACAAGAATCATCATCATTATTATTATTATTATTATTATTATTATTATTATTATTGTTATTATGCAGGCAGAGGATGGACCTTCCAGTGGAAAAATGGCAGATGCACGTCAGGCAGAAATGGTCTTCCTTGGAGCCTTTCCTGAAGGAGAAGCTGAGCCATCCCTCGTCTCTCAGGGCCGCCTTCCTCCTCGCTTCCTCCCTCCTTCGGTAAGGCTTTTCACAAATGCAGGAGAAACCAAAGGGGGGTAGAAGTCCTTGCGTTATTCCTCAGCTTTCCCCTTCCCTTTGTATTATTATTATTATATTATTATTATTATTATTATTATTTGTAGACCTGAAGATGAGGAATATTTGCTCAGCCTCTCCAAGGACTTCTCCGTGAACAAGGATCCTGGCCTGGTTCTCTCCTGCAAAGAGGAAGGGAATGCAAGATTTCGGAGAAAAGAGTATCAATCTGCCGCAACGCTATATTCCAAGGTAATAATGATGACGATCATGATGAGAATAATAATAATAATAATAATAATAATAATAATAATAATAATAATATTTTGGAAAAGTATATATCTGCTGCACTGTATTTCAAGATTGTTGTAGTTGTTGTTGTTGCTATATTATTATTATTATTATTATTATTATTATTTTGGGGAAAGGAGTATGAATGCTGCAGCACTGTATTCCAACATAATAATAATATTAATAATAATATTAATAATAATAAACATTGGGAAAAGGAGTACAAATCTGCCACATGACAATACTTTTTGGAAAAGTAGAACACGAATCTGCTGCACTGTATTCCAAGGCTGTTGTTGTTGCTGCTATTTTATTATTATTATTTTATTTTTATTTTTTGGGGGGGGGGGAAAAGGAGTATGAATGCCACAGCACTGTATTCCAGCATTTTATTTATTTATTTATTTATTTATTTATTTATTTATTTATTTACGTCACTTATATCCCGCCCATATCAGCCCGCAGGCGACTCAGTAATAATAATAATAATAATAATAATAATAATAATAATAATAATAATAATAAACATTGGGAAAAGGAGTACGAATCTGCCGCATGATGGTAATATTTTTTTGGAAAAGGAGAGTACAAATCTACTGCACTTTATTCCAAGGTTGTTGTTGTTGCTGCTATTATATTATTATTATTATTATTATTATTATTATTATTATTATTATTATTTGGGGGAAAGGAGTATGAATGCCGCAGCACTGTATTCCAACATAATAATAATATTAATAATAATAAACATTGGGAAAAGGAGTACAAATCTGCCACATGACAATAATTTTTTGGAAAAGTAGAACACGAATAATAATAATACATTGGGAAAAGGAGTGCGAATCTGCCGAGGTGCTGTATTCCAAGGTAATAATGATGATGACAATAATAATAACAATAATTTTTTGGAAAAGGAGAGTACGAATCTGCTGCACTGTATTCCAAGGTTGTTGTTGTTGTTGTTGCTTTTATTATTATTATTATTATTATTATTATTATTATTATTACTTTGAGGAAAGGAGTATGAACACCGTAGCACTGTATTCCAGCGTCATCATCATCATCACCATCATCATCATCATTGGGAAAAGGAGTATGAATCCGCCGCTGCATTGTATTCTAGAGTAATGATGGTGATGATGATGATTATTATTATTATTATTTTGGGGAATAGAGAGTACGAATCTGCTGCAGCACTGCATTACAAGGTAGTAATAATAATATTGGACCTTTCTAGGCTCTGTTTCACGCAGAAATTGGCAGCCCCGAAATGGCCATTTGTTACGCCAACCGCTCTGCGGCCCTTTTCCATCTGGGACAGTTTGAGGTGCGTTTGCTTTTTCTGCAAATTATGTATTAAAATCCACAATATATTATCATTATTTTAGGTTGTTGTTGTTTGTTTATTGTTTTGATTCTCCTGCCAAGGGGATGATTGCACCAGGCAACGAGCTCTTTTTGGGTGACTTCGTTTGCACATTGCATATTAAAATCCACACTATATTACTATTCTTTTATATTATTATTATTATGTTGTTTTTGTTGTTGTTGTTTTGATTCTCCTGCCAAGCAGATGATTGCACAAACTAATGAGCTCTTTTTGGGTGACTTCTTTTGTAAATTGCATATTAAAATCCACAATATATTAATTATTATTATTATTATTATATTGTTGTTTTGTTGTTGTTTTGATTCTCCTGCCAAGGGGATGATCACACCAGCCAATGCACTCTTGGGGTAACTTTGTTTGCAAATTGCATGTTAAAATCCACAATATATTACGATTCTTCTATATTATTATTATTATGTTGCTGCTGCTACTGTTGTTGTTGTTGTTGTTGTTTTGATTCTCCTGCCAAGGGGATGATCTCAATAGCCAAGGAGCTCTTTTTGGGTGACTTTGTTTGCAAATTGCATATTAAAATTCACAATATATTACTATTCTTTTATATTATGATGATGTTGTTGTTGTTGTTGTTTTGATTCTCCTGCCAAGGGGATTATTGCAATAGCCAACGATCTCTTCTTGGGTGACTTTGTTTGCAAATTGCGTATTAAAATCCACAGTATAGTACTATTTATTATTATTATTATTATTATTATTATTATTATTATTATTATTATATTGTTGTTGTTGTTTTGATTTTAATTCCAAGGGGATGATTGCACCAGCCAATGCACTCTTTTGGAGTAACTTTGTTTGCAAATCGCATATTAAAATCCACATTATAGTACTATTCTTTTATATTATTACTATTTTGTTGTTGTTGTTGTTGTTTTGATTCTCCTGCCAAGAGGATGATCACACCAGCCAACAAGCTCTTTTTGGGTGACTTCGTTTGCAAATTACATATTAAAATTCACAATAATACTACTATTCTTTTATATTATTATGATGTTGTTGTTGTTGTTTTGATTCTCCTGATAAGGGGATGATCGCAATAGCCAACTATCTCTTCTTGAGTGACTTCGTTTGCAAATTGCATATTAAAGTCCACAATATAGTACTATTTATTATTAGTATTAGTATTATTATATTGTTGTTGTTGTTTTGATTTTCTTGCCAAGGGGATGATTGCACCAGCCAATGCACTCTTTTGGGTTAACTTTATTTGCAAATTGCATATTAAAATCCACAATATATTACTATTCTTTTATATTATGATGATGTTGTTGTTGTTGTTGTTGTTGTTGTTTTGATTCTCCTGCCAAGGGGATGATGGCACCAGCCAATGCACTCTTTTGGGGTAGCTTTGTTTGCAAATTGCATATTAAAATCCACAATATAGTATTATTGTTGTTGTTGGGTTGTTGTAGGTTTTTTCGGGCTGTATGGCCATGGTCTAGAGGCATTCTAGAGGCATGGCCATACAGCCCGAAAAAACCTACAACAACCTAGTGATTCCGGCTATGAAAGCCTTTGACAATACATTGTTGTTGTTGTTATATTGTTGTTTTGTTGTTCTTTTGATTTTCTTGCCAAGGGGATGATTGCACCAGCCAATGCACTCTTTTGGGGTAGCTTTGTTTGCAAATTGCTTAAGTGCTTCCACGGTCTGCCGCACCCCTCCTCGGCTTTTGCATACTTTTATATTCAGGTAATACAAGGGTTTTTTGGTCATGGAAAGTACTCTCTTTCCATCCCCCCTGCCCTTGACCTTTTGATGGAAAGTACCTTTTTGCACCTGCAGACTATGCGCTTAACCACAAACCAACTTCCTATCTAAGCTCAAACTTCGTATGACCTCTTAGAATCACTCTTGTTTTTAAAACATTTTCCTCCGTGCTGCTCCTTTTCTACAGGGTACATTTCTTATGTTTCCTTACTAAAGGTTTTAGCTATTTCTAATTTCACTCAAAGTCCCTTGCTTGGCTATTGCTAATTTCACTCAAAGACCCTTTCGTTACTTTATATTATTATTGTGATTGTTTTGATTCTCCTTCCAAGGGGATGAACAGCTCTTTCACCTGCAGACTTTGCGCTTAACCACAAACCAACTTCCTATGTAAGCTCGAACTTTGTATGACCTCTTGTTTTTAAAACATTTTCCTCTGTGCTGCTCCTTTTCTACAGGGAGGGGGTACATTTCTTATGTTTCCTTACTAAAGGTTTTAGCTATTTCTAATTTCACTCAAAGCCCCTTGCTTGGCTATTGCTAATTTCACTCAAAGACCCTTTCATTACTTTATATTATTATTGTGATTGTTTTGATTCTCCTTCCAAGGGGAGAATCAAGGGTGCCGAAAAAGAGGCACTTGCAGAACGGCACCCCATTGCTCTCTCTTGCTTTTGCCGGCCATCGTGATGCTTTTGCCTTCATGTTCGCCTTCCAGGTTTGCTTGGCGGACATTGGGAGGGCGCAGGAAGGGGGCTACCCGGAGAAGCTGTCCCCCAAACTCGTCCTGCGCCACACGGAGTGCCTCCAAAAATTGTCCCGACTGGAAGCCGAAAGGGAAAAAGGCTCGCTTCCTGAGACAGACATCGAAGCCTGGGAGGAAAACGGCCTCGTCTCGTGCGCTTCCGCGTCTGTGCGCTTGGCCTATTCCAAAGACAAGGGGCGCCACTGCATCGCGGAGACGGATATTGTTCCCGGGGAGGTTTTGCTCAAAGAGGAGGCCTTTGTGAGCGTCCTGCGCCCGGGCAACGGCGACGTCCATTGCCATCACTGTCTGCGCCCACTTGTCGCCTCTGTCCCTTGCTGCGGGTGCAGCTATGCCAAGTACTGCGGTTCCGCATGCGCCCGTGCGGCATGGCAGAGCTACCATCAAAGGGAGTGCCAATTTGGGGGGTTACTCCTAGCAATGGGGGTCTTCTGCCACGTTGCCTTGCGGGCCGTTCTCGTGGACAGATTCACGGAGGTTGTACGTTTGGTGGAGGAGGACGAGGAGCGGACGACGGGTATTTCCATCCCGGGCTGCGACGCTGACGGCCGATACCACAGTTCCTATCGGGCCGTCTTCGGACTTTTGCCTCACGTCGAGAAACACAGCCCTGAGTTCAAGTTCCTCTGCAGCTTCAGCGTCGCAGCCTTGTGCCGGGTTGTGGGGAAGGAGCCGTTTGTGGGGGGAAATGGATTAAGCGTGGACCAAGACGTCCTCGGGGAAGCCGTGCTGAGGCATGTGCTGCAGCTGCAGTGCAACGCACAAGCTGTGACCACCCTCCGCGTCTCGGGTGAGAGCCACAAGAGGGCAGTGTAGAAATAGAAAGGATTAGCTCTTTTTCCTCTAGGAATGAATGTATGTAATGCTCAGATGCAGCCAGAAGAGGGCAGTGTAGAGATAGAAAGGATTAGTTCCTTTCCTCTAAGGATGAATGTATGCAATGCTTAGATGCAGCCACAACAGGGTGGTGTATAGATAGAAAGGATTAGCTCCTTTCCTCTAGGAGTGAATGTATGTAGTTCTCAAATGCAGCCACAAGAGATCAGTGAATAGATAGCAAGGATTATTTCCTTCCCTCTAGGGATGAATGTATGTAATTCTCAGATACAGCTACAAGAGGGTGGTATATAGATAGAAAGGATTAGCTCCTTATCTCTTGGGATGAATGTATGTAATGCTCAGATGTAGCCACAAGAGAGCAACGTAGAGATAGAAAGGATTAGCTCCTTTCCTCTAGGGATGAATGTATGTAATTCTCAGATGCAGCTACAAGAGGGTGGTGTATAGATAGAAAGGATTAGCTCCTTATCTCTTGGGATGAATGTATGTAATGCTCAGATGTAGCCACAAGAGAGCAACGTAGAGATAGAAAGGATTAGCTTCTTTCCTCTAGGGATGAATGTATGTAGTTCTCAAATGCAGCCACAAGAGATCAGTGAATAGATAGCAAGGATTAGCTCCTTATCTCTTGGGATGAATGTATGTAATGCTCAGATGTAGCCACAAGAGAGCAACGTAGAGATAGAAAGGATTAGCTTCTTTCCTCTAGGGATGAATGTATGTAATTCTCAGATGCAGCCAGAAGAGGGCAGTGTAGAGATAGAAAGGATTAGCTGCTTTCCTCTAGGGGTGAATGTATGCAATGCTCAGATGCAGCCAAAAGAGGGCAGTGTGTACATAGAAAGGATTCGCTATTAGCCTCGAGGGAAGAATATATGCAGTGCTCAGGTACAGCCACTAGAAGGCAGTGTAGGATTAGCTTCTGGCCTCTAGGGATGAACGTATGCAATGCTCAGGTGCAACCCCAAGAGGGCAGTCTAGAGATAGAAAGGATTAACTATTAGCCTCTAGCGATGTATATTATTATTATATTTACTTATTTCGCACTTTATCTCCCATCTGCCTATCTGTGTCCTTGATGAGGACTAGGGACTTGTGCGGGTTGAGTTCCTGCACAAAGGCGCCTCCTCTTTTCCCTCAGGATGCGAAGCAGTGGCTCGCCATGAGGAGGTGACACTGGCCACGGCCCTCTACCCGGTGCTCAGCCTCCTGAACCACTCCTGCGACCCCAACACCAGTTTGGCTTTCGACGGGCGGACGGTGGCAGTCAGGGCCTCGCGGGCCATCCCCAGAGGGCAGGAGATCCTCCATTGCTACGGTGAGCTGCCCTGCTGCTCTTATCGAATCCTAGAGTTGGGAGGGGTCCCCAAAGGCCATCCAGTCCAACCTCCAGGAAGGAAAGCCCTCCCGATAGATGCCCACCCAGCCTCTGCTTAATGAGTTGCCCGAAAGGCTGAGGTGGTATACAAATACAGTAAATAATATAATATAATATAATCCTAGAGTTGGGAGGGTCCCCCAAAGGCCATCTAGTCCAACCTCTAGGAAGGAAAGATACCATCAAAGCTGTGTTGTTATGGACATGTAAATATAATAATAATATATAATAATAGAAAATATAATAAATATAAGTATTATAATAATATACTATATAAAAATAATAAATAATATAATAATATAATAATCTATAATATTAATGCCTCTAATATCCTAGGCCCTTGGGAAGAGCCTGATATTCAGAGACGAATCCCAAACACTTGGACCTAATGTGCATGTTCTTATGGACATGTAATATTAATAATAATAATAATAATAATAATAATTAGAATTAATTTTAATAATAATAATATATAATGAATAGAATAATTATAATTATGCATAATATAATAAATATAATATTATATAATATAATAATGAATAGAAAAATACAATATTAATAAATATAAATAATAATAATACAACTCTAATATATTAGGCCCTTGGGAAGAGCCCGATATTCAGAGACAAATCCCAGACTCTTGGAGCTAATGTGCATGTGTGCTGCGTTGTTATGTACATGTAAAAATAATAATAATAATAATAATAATAATAATAATAATAATAATAATAAATACAGTAAATATAAATATAATACTGTATAATATAATTAATATAATATAATAATGAATAGAATAATATAATATTAATAAATAGAATAATAATAATAATACCTCTAATACCCTAGGCCTTTTGGAATAGCCCAATATTCAGAGATGAATCCCAGACACTTGGAGCTAATGTGCATGTGTGTTGTGCCGTTATGTAGATGTAAAATAATAATAGTAATAATATCATAGGATCCTAGACTTGGGAGGGACCCGCAACCACTTTCCCAGCCTCCTGGCACTCACGCATCAGGCTTATTTCTTGCTTGACTTCTTTGGCCTTCTGTTGCCCAGCCAAGTGTGAAGCGAGGAATCAATTCTTAAACAGTTGCCGGCTGTCACGTTGTTGGTTGACCAGACAGACGGGGGTTTTATTTTCCAGCTCGAGGAGCCTGAATCGAAAGGGAAACGGGCCGCTTCCCACTCACCTTGGCCTTTAAAACATCTTCCAGACCAGGCATGGGCTTGACTGCTGGTCTGTGACCGTAATAATAAAATGCATGCGTTCCTGCTCTCGGCAGGGCCCCACCGGTGCAGGATGAAGCCCACGGAGAGGCGGCAGAGGCTCCTGGCCCAGTATTTCTTCGAATGCCGCTGCCCAGCTTGTGCAGAGGAGGCAGGCCCTGAGTCGGCCTCTGGATCGAGCCTCTTCCGCTGCCCCACCTGCCGAGCGCCCATGCAGGTAAGACTCACTGCAACCTGCTCAAGATTCCACTCGTTGTTTGTGATGTATGTAATTCAGATGGCTTACTGTATTGTGTATGTGTGTATTGGTTTGCACTTTTTCTTTGGTTGTTCATGGGTTGTTCAGGACTCAGACACCATTGATCATGTGATCAGGTCTGGGCTTGTTCAGGACTCAGGCTCCATTGATTATGTGATCAGGTCTGGGCTTATTCAGGACTCAGACTCCATTGATTATGTGATCAAGTCTGGACTTGTTCAGGACTCAGACTCCATTGATTATGTGATCAGGTCTGGGTTTGTTCAGGACTCAGATTCCATTGATTATGTGATCAGGTCTGGGCTTGTTCTGGACTCAGACTCCATTGATTATGTGATCAGGTCTGGGCTTGTTCAGGACTCAGACTCCATTGATTATGTGATCAAGTCTGGGCTTGTTCAGGACTCAGGCTCCATTGATTATGTGATCAAGTCTGGGCTTGTTCAGGACTCAGGCTCCATTGATTATGTGATCAGGTCTGGGTTTGTTCAGGACTCAGACTCCATTGATTATGTGATCAGGCCTGGGCTTGTTCAGGACTCAGGCTCCATTGATTATGTGATCAGGTCTGGGCTTGTTCAGGACTCAGACTCCATTGATTATGTGATCAGGTCTGGGCTTGTTCAGGACTCAGACTCCATTGATTCTGTGATCAGGTCTGGGCTTGTTCAGGACTCAGACTCCATTGATTCTGTGATCAGGTCTGGGCTTGTTCAGGAGTCAGACTCCATTGATTATGTGATCAGGTCTGGGCTTGCTCAGGACTCAGACCCCATTTTAGACAAATGTTTCTCAACCTGGGGATCGGGAATCCAGTGGGGGTCACGAGAGGGTTTCAGAGGAGTCACCAAAGACCATCAGAAAACATATATTTCTGATGGTCTGAGGAACCCCTTTGGCAGAGAAGGCTGAAGGTTTCTCCGCCTGTCCTTCTCTTCCTTTTTGGAAACAGCTAGTGAACCCTCCCATCAAAAGCCCTCCTCCTGCTGTGATTGGCTGGCCTCTCAGCCAAGGGGACACTCCAAATGGGGTGAGCATGCGTGCTCAGCACATAGCAGCATGGTGCACGTGTGCGAGGCTGGAGGGAGACTCATGTCAGCAAGTCCCTGGGGGTCTCTGTGTGGGAAGTTTGGCCCAATTCTGCCATTGGTGGGGTTCAGAGGGCTCTTTGATTGTAGGCGAACTATAAATCCCAGCAACTCTAACTCCCAAATGTAAAGGTCTATTTTTTCCAAACTTCACCAGTGTTTACATTTGGACATATTGAGTATCTGTGCCAAGTTTGGTCCAGATCCATCATTGTTTGAGTTCACAGTGCTCTCTGAAGTTAGGTGAACTATAACTCCCAAACTCAAGTTCAATGCCCACCAAACCCTCCCAGTATTTTCTGTTGGTTATGGGAGTTCCATGTGCCAAGATTGGCTCAATTCCATTGTTGGTGGAGTTCAGAATACTCTTTGATTGTAGGTGAACTATAAATCCCAGCAACTACAACTCCCAAATGTCAACTTCTATTTCCCACCACATCTGAGCATATTGAGTACTTGTACCAAGTTTGGTCCAGATCCATCATTGTTTGAGTCCACAGTGCTCTCTGGATGTAGGTGAACTACAACTCCCAAACTCAAGGTCAGTGCCACCAAACCCTTCCAGTATTTTCTGTTGGTCATGGGGGTTCTGAGTGCCAACTTTGGTTCAATTCCATTATTGGTGGGGTTCAAAATGCTTCTTGATTGTAGGTGAACTATACATCTCTGCAACTACAACTCCCAAAGGTCCATTTCCCCAAACTCCACCAGTGTTCACATTTGGACATAATTGAGTATTCATGCCAAGTTTAGTCCAGACTCATCATTGTTTGAGTCCACAGTGCTCTCTGGATGTAGGTGAACTACAACTCCCAAACTCAAGGTCAATCCCAGCAAACCCTTCCATTTTGTGTTTTGTACATTGGCATATCTTATTCCCTAAGAGTCCAAAGACATATTTAGGACATTATCCTTTCCAGGGGGAAGGCCCGTTCCTCTGTTGCTCCAGTCCGTCTTGCAAAGCCGTGCTCCCAAAAGAAGGCTTCCAAGATCAGCTGCGCAAACTCCGGCAGCGCATGGAGGCAGCCATGGATCTCCTCGCACAGGGCAAAGCAGGTGAGGGGTTGGCATTGCCCTGGCAAAGAAGTTACTTTGGGCCGGAAAAACATTGGGGAAGGAAGACCCCTCTCTTTTTGGTCTGTGGATTCTCAAGGGGAGCCTCGACCACAATATGGATTCTCAGGCTGAGTTTTCCTTCCCTTTTCTCTCCAGATCGGTCCGAGGAGCAGCTCCGGAAGTGCCACCTGGAAGCCCAGCGGCTCCTCTCTCCGGGGCATTTGGTGGCGGGGGAGATCGAGGACCACCTGGCGCAGGTGCACGCCACGCAAGGTGAGGAGCCCGCCTCCTGATGCGCCCAGATTCGGGGCCTTTCTGCCCCCTTGCAAATCACCTGGCTTTCACTACTATAGTCCAGAACCATGTTGTTGTTGCTGTTGTTATTTTGTTGTTGTTCTTATGCAGTGTGGCAGCATTTTCTTCATGTGGGAAGGGACGGCACACAGATCCAGTGGTTCTGACCCTTCCCCAGAGCCTTGTTGTTGTTGTTGTTGTTGTTGTTGTTATCGGTGATGATAATTATTATTAGTGTGGCAGCATTTCCATTATGTGGGAAGGGGTGGCACACAGATCCAGTGGCTGCGACTCTTCCCCAGAGCCTTGTTGTTGTTGTTGTTGTTGTTGTTGTTATCGGTGATGATAATTATTATTAATCAGTGTGGCAGCATTTTCTTCATGTGGGAAGGGGTGGCACACAGATCCAGTGGCTGCGACCCTTCCCCAGAGCCTTGTTGTTGTTGTTGTTGTTGTTATTGGTGATGATCATTATTATTAATCAATGTGGCAGCATTTTCTTCATGTGGGAAGGGATGGCACACAGATCTAGTGTTTCTGACCCTTCCCCAGAGCCTTGTTGTTGTTGATAATTATTATTAATCAGTGTGGCAGCATTTCCGTTATGTGGGAAGGAGTGGCACACAGATCTAGTGGCTGCGACCCTTCCCCAGAGCCTTGTTGTTTTTGTTGGTGATTATTATTATTCAGTGTGGCAACATTTCCTTCATGTGGGAAAGGATGGCACACAGATCCACTGGTTTTGACCCATCCCCAGAGCCTTGTTGTTGTTGTTGTTGATGATGATGATGATTCAGTGTGGCAGCATTTCCTTCATGTGGGAAAGGATTGCACACAGATCCAATGGTTCTGACCCTTCCCTAGAGCCTTGTTGTTGTTGTTGTTCAGTGTGGCAGCATTCTCTTCATGTGGGAAAGCATGGTGCACGGATCCACTGGTTACGACACTTCCCCAGAACATTGGTGTTGTTGTTGTTGTTCAGCGTGACAGCATTTCCTTCATATGGGAGGAAATGGCACAGATATCCAGTGGTTACAGCACTTCCCAGAGCCTTGTTGTTGTTGTTATTGATGATAATTATTATTATTAATCAGTGTGGCAGCATTATCTTCATTTGGGAAAGGATGGCACAGAGATCCAGTGGTTCTGACACTTCCCTAGAGCCTTGTTGTTGTTGTTGTTATTGTTGTTGTTGTTGTTGTTGTTCTGACAGTTTCCCAGAGCCTTGTTATTGTTGTTGTTGTTGTTGATGATAATTATTATTAATCAATGTGGCAACATTTTCTTCATGTGGGAAGGGGTGGCACAGAGACCCAGTGGTTCTGACCTGGAGCCTTGTTGTTGTTGTTTTTGTTTTTGTTATTGATGATGATAATTATTATTATTTGGTGTGCCAGCATTTTCTTCATGTGGGAAGGGATGGCACACAGATCCAGTGATTACAACCCTTCCCCAGAGCCTTGCTGCTGTTGTTGTTGTTGTCGCCATTGTTGTTGTTATTCAGTGTGGCAGCATTTCTTTTATGTGGGAAGGGATGGCACAGAGGTCCAGTGGTGCTAACCCTTCCCCAGAGCCTTTTTGTTGTTGTTGTTGTTGTTGTTCAGTGTGGCAGCATGTTTCAGGAGGACGAAAGTCACTGCGCCTGCTTTATTCCTCTGTGCCTCTTTCTCTCTCTTTGCAGGGAATTGGCCCGAAGCAGCAGCACACCTGCGCAGGAGCATCGAGGTTGTGGAGGCCCACTATGGGGCCGGCAGCATCGAAGTGGGGCAGGAGCTCTTCAAACTGGCCCAGGTCCTCTTCAACGGGTGAGTCTTTGGTGAAACGGGTCTTTGTGCTCTGAGCATTGGCCCCAAAACCCTGAGTGGAGAGGGGAGGCTGTATCTGTGCCCATGGTATGCACTCAGATCTCCTATTATTATTATTATTACTATTATTATTACTATTACTATTCTTATTTACATAACAGCACAGCACACATGGACATGAGGTCAAAGTGTCTGGTGTTCATTTCTGAATATCGGGCTCTTTCCAAGGGCCTAGAATATTATTATGCTATATTATTATTATTATTATTATTATTATTATTATTATTATTATTATTTATTTACATGTACATAACAGCACAACACACACGCACATTAAGTCCAAGTGTCCGGGATTCATCACTGAACACTGGGCTCTTTCCAAGTGCCTAGGATATTATTATGTTATTATATATTATTATTATTTTATATCATTTATTATTATTATTATTATTATTATTATTATTATTATTATTATTATTATTGTATTTACATGTACATCACAGCACACATGCACATGAGGTCCAAGTGTCTGCGGTTTGTCTATCAATCTCTTTCCAAGGGCCTAGGATATTATTATGCTATGATATTATTATATTATATTATTATTTACATGTACATAACAGCACAACACACATGCACATGAGGTCCAATTGTCTGGGGTTTGTCTCTGAATATTAGGCGCTTTCCAAGGCCCTAGGATATTATATTACATTATTATTATTATTATTATATTTACATGTACATCACAGCACAGCGCACATGCACATCAGGTCCAAGCGTCTGGGGTTTGCCTCTGAATATCTGGCTCTTTCCTAGGGCCTAGGATATTATTATGCTATTATATTACTATATTATTATTATTATTATTACATGTATATAATATCCAGCACATATGCACATGAGGTCCAAGTGTCTGGGGTGCACCTCTGAATATCTGGCTCCTTCCAAGGGCCTAGGATATTATTATGCTATTATATTACTATATTATTATTATTATATTTACATGTATATAATATCCAGCACATATGCACATTGAGGTCCAAGTGTTTGGGGTTTGTCTCTGAATATCTGGGTCTTTCCAAGGGCCTAGGATATTATTATGCTATATTATTATTATTATTATTATTATTATTATTATTATTATTATTATTATTATTATTATATTTACATGTACATAACATCCAGCACACATGCACATGAGGTCCAAGTGTTTGGGCTTCGCCTCTGAATATCTGGCTCTTTCCAAGTCCAGTCAATATCTCATGGAGCCCCCGGTAGCGCAGTGGATTAAACTGCTGAGCTGCTGAACTTGCTGACCGAAAGGTCGGCGGTTCGAATCTGGGGAGTGGGATGAGCTGTTGCCAACCTAGCAGTTTGAAAACATGCAAATGTGAGTACATCAATAGGTACCGCTTCTGCAGGAAGGTAACGACACTCCATGCAGTCATGCAGGCCACATGACCTAGGAGGTGTCTGTGGACAACGCCGGCTCTTCGGCTTGGAAATGGAGATGAGCACCAGGATCCCATAATCGGGCGCGACTAGACATATTTTCTCCTCCTCTGACCTTATTTGCCAGGCATTTCGTCCCGGAGGCGCTTCAGGCGGCGGAGAAGGCCGAGGCAGCGCTGTCGGTGCAGATGGGGCCCCGGAGCCCCGAGGTCCAAGAGCTGCGGGAGATGAAGTCCTGCCTGGAGGAGCTGCTCCGAGGATGAGGCCCCAGGTGCCAGGATGTAAGTGGGCGCCTGGAGAAGCCAACCAATGTGTACACACTTGGACACTCTCAACCCTTGATTCCTCCTGCCCTGGGGGGTATTGATATTGTCATTTGGGAGTTGTAGTTGCTGGGATTTATAGTTCACCTACAATCAAAGAGCATTCTGAACTCCTACGACCGACAGAAAATTTGGACAGCACACACCTAACATCCCAATGTATGTCCTTCACTCAAAAAAATTGATTTTGTCATTTGGGAGTTGTAGTTGCTGGGATTTATAGTTCGCCTACAATCAAAGAACATTCTGAACTCCACCAATGATAGAATTGGGCCAAACTTTGCACACAGAACTCCCAAGAGAAAATACTGGAAGGGTTTGGTGAGCATTGATCTTGAATTTGGGAGTTGTAGTTCACTTACATCAAGAGAGCACTGTGGACTCAGATAATGATGGGTCTGGACGAAACTTGACATGAATACGCACTATGCCCAAATATGAACACTGGTGGAGTTTGGGGAAAATAGACCTTGACATTTGGAAGTTGTAGTTGCTGGGATTTATAGTTCACCTACAATCCAAGAGCATTCTGAACCCCACCAATGATGGAATTGGGCCAAACTCAACACACAGAACTCCCATGACTGACGGAAAACACTAGAAGGGTTTGGTAGGCATTGACCTTGAATTTGGGAGTTGTAGTTCACCTACATCCTGGACTCAGATAACGATGGATCTAGACCAAACTTGACACGAATACTCACTATGCCCAAATGTGAACACTGATGCAGTTTGGGGAAAATAGACCTTGACATTTGGAAGTTGTAGTTGCTGGGATTTATAGTTCACCTACAATCAAAGACCATTCTGAACTCCACCAATAATGGAATCGAACCAAAGTTGGTACACAGAACTCCAGCGACTGACAGAAAACTCTAGAAGGGTTTGGTAGGCATTGATTTTGAATTTGGGAATTGTAGTTCATCTCGATCCAGAGAGCACTCTGGACTCAAGTAATTATGAGTCTGGACCAAACTTGGCACAAATACTCAATATGCGCAAATGTGAACACTGGTGGAGTTTGTGGGAAATAGACCTTGACATTTGGGAGTTGTAGTTGCTGGGATTTATAGTTCACCTACATCCAGAAAGTAAACCTATCGGTTCAAAAATATGCAAACTTGGGCTATGATTCTTAACACTCGCTTTCCAGGCAGAAGCATGTTTATTGTGGCACGGCTACACAACACGGCAGGATAGGGATGGCCGCCCACGCCTTCCCTGGGCGGGCGGGGGGCCGCTCTTAAGAGCTCCGGGGGTCCAGGACCTTCCCGATGAAGAGCAGGGTGCCCGTGTCGGTGTCCCGGAGGACGAAGAGGAAGGGCTGGTTCAGGTGGTACTCGATGGGGAAGTCGAGGCGGGCGGCCTCCACGTCTGAAGGGAAGGCGTCCCCGGCACCCTCCTCCCCGAGGTCCAGGGCCACTTTGTGCAGGACGTGGGTCACCTTTAGGGCCTTCGGGGCAATCTTGCTCAAGTCGGGCGTCGAGAAGAGACCCTGCAGCCCTGCCGGGAGGAAGGCAAAACACGTCATCCACATGATGGAGAGATAGGGAGGGAGGGAGGGAGGGAGGGAGGGAGGGAGGGAGGGAGGGAGGAGGAGAGGATGGAGGATGGATGGATGGATGGATAGATAGATAGATAGATAGATAGATAGATAGATAGATAGATAGATAGATAGATAGATAGAGTGAGTGGTGGGTGGGTGGGTGGGTGGGTGGATGAGTGTGTAGGTAGGTAGGTAGGTAGATAGAGGGATAGATAGAGGGATAGAAAGATAGAGTGGTGGGTGGGTGAGTGTGTAGGTAGGTAGGTAGGTAGATAGAGGGATAGATAGAGGGATATATAGATAGAGTGGTGGGTGGGTGAGTGTGTTGGTAGGTAGGTAGGTAGGTAGGTAGGTAGGTAGGTAGATAGAGGGATAGATAGAGGGATAGAAAGATAGAGTGGTGAGTGGGTGAGTGTGTAGGTAGGTAGGTAGGTAGATAGATAGATAGATAGATAGAGGGATAGATAGAGGGATAGATAGAGGGATATATAGATAGAGTGGTGGGTGGGTGAGTGTGTAGGTAGGTATATAGATAGATAGCGAGATAGAGAGAGAGCAGTGGGTGGGAGAGGTAGGTAGGTAGGTAGAAGGATGCATAGATAGAGGGATGGATAGATGGATGGATAGAGAGAGAGTGTGGTGGGTGGGTCAATGGGTAGGTAGGTAGATAGAGGGATAGATGGATGGATGGATGGATGGATGGATGGATGGATGGATGTGTAGATGGATGGGTAGATAGCGGGACAGAGAGAGCGAGAGGTGGGTGGGTGGTTGAGTGGATAGGTAGGTACTAGGTGGGTAGAGGGATAGATAGATAGATAGATAGATAGATAGATAGATAGATAGATAGATAGATAGATAGAGGGATTGATGGATAGATAGATCGATCGAGGGATAGAGAGAGTGGTGGGTAGGTAGGTAGAAGGATGAATAGATAGATGGATACATGGGTAGAGGGGTAGATAGAGGAAGTGGTGGGTGGGTAAATGGGTAGGTAGATAGAGGGATAGATAGATAGAGGGACAGATGGATAGATAGATGGATGGATAGATAGAGGGATGGATAGATACAGATAGATAGATACAGATAGATAGATAGATAGATAGATAGATAGATAGATAGATAGATAGATAGATAGATAGATAGATAGATAGATAGATAGAGGGAGAGATAGAGGGAGAGATAGAGGGATAGATAGAGGGATAGATAGAGGGATAGATAGAGTGGTGAGTGGGTAGGTAGGTAGGTAGAGGGATGGATAGAGGGATAGATGGATGGATGGATAGATAGACAGGAGGGAGGGAGGGAGGGATAGATAAAATGGTGAGTAGGAAGGTAGATAGAGGGATGGATAGGTAGATACATACATACATAGAGGGATAGATAGAAAGAGAAAGATCGATAGAGTGGTGGGTGGGTGAGTGGGTAGGTAGGTAGAGGCATAGATTCTACCATAATAGGGTAGATAGATAGATAGATAGATAGATAGATAGATAGATAGATAGATAGATAGATAGATAGGGTGGGAGGGTGAATAGAGTAATAGATAGAGTAATAGATAGATTGGTGAGTGGGTAGGTAGGTAGGTATGTAGGTAGGTAGAGGGATGCATAGATAGATAGATGGATGGATAGATGGATAGATAGATAGATAGATAGATAGATAGATAGATAGATAGATAGATAGATAGATAGATGGATGGATGGATGGATGGATGGATGGATGGATGGATGGATGGATGGATGGATGGATGGATAGATAGAAGGATAGATAGATAGATAGATAGATAGATAGATAGATAGAGGGATAGTCGTTAAGTAGGGGTCTCCGTGCGACTTTTCTCGAGGTCCGGATGGGATACCTACGCATTTCCTGCAGGGTCCCGGTGAGGGGGGTCTCAGCCACCATCTTGAGCCGGGGGAGGCTCAGCACCGCATGGACCGCCTTGAGCTGCTTGTCCACATCGTGAACAAACTCGGAGGTGAGGCTCTCCTCGATCAGGGTCAGGTTCTGGGTCACGCTTTGGGGCAGGAAGAACATGGCGCTCAGGCCGCCGGCCAAGGGCAGCTGCGCAATCTGATAGGAGCGAAGAGATAGGCATGGGAAGCCTATTATTATTATTACTATGATTATATTTATTTATACTCTGTTTTATCTTGTATGGTGGGGATGTTTACCTGCCTCGTCCTTCCGACCCACCTTGCAGCTGAGCTCCGAGTCAAAGCCATACTTTAGGATGGCCTGCGGGGCCGACATCATGGGCAGCCTCACGGTCCGCTCCTCGTCCAGGTGGAAGGTCTGCAGCTTGGTCAGCTTGGGGTCAAAGCGGGTGGCCCACTGACCTGCAGTTGCAGGTGGAATTTATTATTATTACATTAAAATATATTTGATTATTTAATTATGCATATAATAATCCTTAGAGGCTAACAGCTAATCCTTTCAGTATACTGCCCCCTTTTGGCTGCATCTGAGCTCTACATACATACATCCCAGAAGGCTAATAACTAATCCTTTCTATCTCTACACTGCCCTCTTGTGGCTGCATCTGAGCAGTGCATATATGTATCTCAGAGGCTAATAGCTAATCCTTTCTATCTATACATCACCCTCTTGTGGCTGCATCCGAGCACAGCATACACAGAAGCCTGTAGCTAATCCTTTCTATCTATACACAGCCCTCTTGAGGCTGCATCTGAGCTCTTCATACATTCAACCCTAGAGGCTAATAGCTAATCCTTTCTATCTCTACACTGCCCTCTTGTGGCTGCATCTGAGCAGGGCATATGTTTATCTCAGAAGCTAATAGCTAATCCTTTCTATCTATACATCACCCTCTTGTGGCTGCATCCGAGCACAGCATACACAGAAGCCTGTAGCTAATCCTTTCTATCTATACACAGCCCTCTTGAGGCTGCATCTGAGCTCTTCATACATTCAATCCCTAGAGGCTAATAGCTAATCCTTTCTATCTATACATCACCCTCTTGTGGCTGCATCTGAGCACAGCATACATAGAGGCCTGTAGCTAATCCTTTATATCTATACACAGCCCTCTTGTGGCTGCATCCGAGCACAGTATACATAGAGGCCTGTAGCTAATCCTTTCTATCTATACACAGCCCTCTTGTGGCTGCATCTGAGCACTGTATTCATTCAACCCTAGAGGCTAATAGCTAATCCTTTCTACCTATAGACTACCCTCTTATGGCCGCATCTGGGCACTGCATACATACATCCCTAAAGGTCTGCAGTTCATGACAGCCACTCTTTGGAGCCCCCCCCCCCCCTTCCAATGCTTGCCTTTGAAATATGCTGCTCCGAGGAGGAGGATGCTGACTCCGGATGGGATCTCGGCCAGGATCCTGGTCACCTTCCCCCCAGTCCTCTGCTGCACCCAGTTGTTGATCTCTTGGAGGTCGGCCCTGGCGTTGCCGCTCAGGACCCTCGGCCGGAACCCGTAGGACTTATCCAGCTCGTTCACGAAGCCCACTTTCATCCGCAGCCCTGAATACAAGACCAAGGGGACCCCTTTCAGGTCAAGCATTTACACATATTGGTTTTGGAAGTCAACATAGGCAACAGGGTGTCCGCAGATCACTAGGTAGGTAGAGGGATAGATAGAGGGATAGAGAGAGAGAGAGGGATGGATGGATAGAGGGATAGATAGAGTGGTGAGTGGGTAGGTAGGTAGATAGAGGGATGGGTGGATGGATAGAAAGATACATAGAGGAGAGAGAGAGAGGTGGGTGGGTGGGTGAATGGGTAGGTAGGTAGAGGGATAGAGAGAGAGGGGGGATGGATGGATACAGGGATGGATAGAGGGATAGATAGAGGGATAGAGTGGTGAGTGGGTAGGTAGGTAGAGGGATGGGTGGGTGGGTGGTTGGATGGATGGATAGAAAGATACATAGAGGAGAGAGAGAGAGGTGGGTGGGTGGGTGAATGGGTAGGTAGGTAGAAAGAGGGTAGATAGATAGGTAGACAGAGAGAGATGGAGGGATGGATAGAGGGATAGATAGAAGGAGAGAGAGAGGGATAGAGTGGTGAGTGGGTAGTAGGTAGAGGAATGGATAGAGATAGATAGATAGATAGATAGATAGATAGATAGATAGATAGATAGAGGGATAAATATATATATATAGAGAGAGGTGGGTGGGTGAGTGGGTAGGTAGGTAAGTAGGTAGAGGGATAGATAGAGAGAGAGAGGGATAGAGAGATGGAGGGATGGATAGAGGGATAGAGTAGTGAGTGGGTAGTAGGTAGATAGAGGGATGGATAGAGATGGAAAGAGATAGATAGAGATAGAGGGATATATATATAGAGAGAGAGAGAGGTGGGTAGGTGAGTGGGTAGGTAGGTAGGTATAGGGATAGATAGATAGACAGAGAGAGGGGGGATAGTGGGATAGAGAGGGGGGATAGAGAGAGAGTGGTGGGTAGGTAGGTAGGTAGGTAGGTAGGTAGATGGATGGATGGATAAATCGAGAGAGAGAGGTGGGTGGGTGACAACCTACTTCTCTCCATGACGAGTCGTGAGGCCGTCTTGAAGCCTTTGGCTGGAGCCGCGAGGCTACCCAGGAGGCCTTTGTAAACACCGTGGACCTGGGTCTTGTCCAGCAGGTCGTAGAAGAGGGCCCGCTGGATGACGCCCTCCGTCCGCTCCCCGGCACCTGCCGATGACAGAGCGGAGCGGTCAAGCCCGTCGGCACCCATTTCCCCTCCCATTAAGCCCTATCCGTCTTACGTCTCTCACCCAAGGAGAGGCCGGAGAGGGCCGTGGCCAGGCTGAAGGGCGAGAGCAGCACGTTGCCGGTGGGGGTCTGGCCGGACTGCTGGCGGAAAAGCTCGTAGCCGAAGTTGGACACGGAGGCAGCCAGCTTGTTTGTGGGGCTCTGGAAGAAGGGGTCTTCCTCCTCCTCCTCTGCATTGCCCTCCTAAGAGAGACAGAAACAACTTGGGGGTCAAAAGTCCTACATAAAGAGTCTCTTTTCTTTTGGGAAAGTGTGTCGTATACATGAGGAATGCAGAGTCCGAACACCCACCTCCTCCCAATGAATGAAGAAGGATGGTGAGTATGAATAGTGAATGAATGTCTGCAGAGGAAGAGGAATGAGAAGAGGAAGCCTTCTGAGCTTGGCTTCTACCTTCTACCTTTCCCGGGATTTCTGCAGGACTTCTTGAGTCCTTCGAGAGCGAATGCAGCCTCCCGAACGGGGAAGACTCGGAGCCTCAGCCCTTGAGACTCACCTGCTGGTTGGCGCCCGAGTCCTGGCTCCTGCAGGGGAGAACTAGAAGTCCCAGACACAGCAGGATCCCCAGATGTCGCATGGCGGGTCCTGGAGAAGAAGAAGAAGGCACATGCGTTGAACTCGAACCTGGCATGCCCGCCCTAGAGCTCCTCAAAGGCCTCATACAGGGCAAGGGCGCTGGGTGCAAGGAGTAGGCACATGTACAATCTGTAGTACGGACAACGGAATTGAACTGATATGATACCCTTTACACTAACTTACTTAGCCTAACTTACTTACTCTCTTGAACCTGGCATGCCCGCCCTAGAGCTCCTCAAAGGCCTCATACGGGGCAAGGGCGTTGGGTGCAAGGAGTAGGCACGTGTACAATCTGTAGTATGGACAATGGAATTGAACTGGTATGATACCCTTTACACTAACTTACTTAGCCTAACTTACTTACTCTCTCGAACCTGGCATGCCCGCCCTAGAGCTCCGCAAAGGTCTCGTACGGGGCAAGGGGGTTGGGTGCAAGGACGTGTACAATCTGTAGTACGGACAACGGAATGGAACTGGTATGACACCCCTTACACTAACTTACTTAGCCTTACTTACTTACTCTCTCGAACCTGGCATGCCCGCCCTAGAGTTCTGCAAAGGCCTCATATGGGGCAAGGAGTAGGCACGTGTACAATCTGTAGTACGGACAATGGAATTGAACTGGTATGACACCCTTTACACTAACTTACTTAGCCCGAGGATGATGGTCCTCCAAGTGCAGTGTCTTGGCCGTGGTTCCATAGGTGACTGTGAAGCCCTATTCTTGATCCACATGTTATCCCACAGTGAGGACATCGATTTCCAAGTGGAAGGTGGTCCCTGACACGCCTACTTCCTCTTGGCACATTTCTACCTTTTATTCTCTTTGAATTCCACAGCACTGCTGGTCACAGCTGACCTCCAGCCAGAGCGCTCAAGGGCCAGGGCTTCCCAGTTCTCGGTGTCTATGGCAACTCTCCCGTCTCTTTGTGGCTTTGACTCCTGGCTGGATTTTGCAGAAGGAGGGTATTATCCCAAGCCTTGGCGCCACAAGGGCTGCTCGGCGGCATCCCTCGAAGCCTGCAATTACGGGGAGACTGCAAAAGCATCCTCCAAGCAGGCCAGAACAGAGAGATAGTCCTCAGGGGTTGTTTAGGGTGAACAAAGGGAGAAGGATGAAGGAGAACTGCCCGTCCCTACTTGGGAGTCATGTCAAGGAGGAGGAAAGGTCTTGGAGAGACAGGGTGGCGTGGGTTGGGGTGAATCACCAACCCCGCGATGTGCCAAACCGCTTTTGGTGCCGTCCCCAACAACATCTGGCTTCGATTATGAGAAGGACAAGCAGCCAAGAGGAGAAACAGGGAGGACCCGCTCCTCCAGCCAAAAGTTCTCGGGGTGTTTCCTCTTCTGCAGAGGAAGATGGGAAAGAGTCTGGAACCTGGCGGGACTCTCCGGAAAAATGCAACAAGGTCCATCCCCAGCTAAGAAGTGGAAATCCAACACCGCCCTTTCATAGAATCCTAGAGGTGGAAGAGTCCACATGGGCCATCTAGTCCAACCTCCTGCACCATCAAAGCACCCCTGACAGATGGCCATCCAGCTTCTGCTTAATAATAATCACACTCTGCTACTGAATAGGCATGCCCAGTGTGCAATGCATCTCACTACGTCAAAACAAGGACAAATGCAAGATACTCCACTTAGGCAGGAAAAAGGAAAGGCAAAGAGTGCGTGTGGAAAAGATCTTGGAGTCCTCATTGGGAGGAAGGTAAACATGAGCCAACAATGTCGTGCGTCGGCTAAAAAAGTCAATGGGATTTTGCCCTGCCTAGTGTCTAGATCCAGGGAAGTCATACTCCCCCTCAATCTATTCTGCCTTGGTCAGACCACACTTGGAATCACACTGTATCCAGTTCTGGGCACCACAACTGAAGGGAGATGTTGACCCTAAGCTGGAATGTGGGCAACTCAAAGGATCAAGAGTCTGGAGAACAAGCCCTATGAGGAGTGGCTTCAAGAGCTGGGCATGTTTAGCTTGCAGAAGAGAAGGTGGAGAGGAGACATGATGAGCACCATCACTCAAGAGGGGAGGGGAAGTCATAGAAGGGGAAGTCACACAATGGAACAATGGCTTCAAACTACAGGAAAGAAAGGAGATTCCACTTGAACATGAGGAAGAACTTCATGACTGTGAGAAAGATGTTCAGCAGTGGAACTCTCTCTCTGCCCCAGAGTGTGGTGGAGGCTCCTTCTTTGGAGGCTTTGAAACAGAGAATGTATGGCCTTCTGTTGGGGAAGCTTTTAATGTGATTTCTTGGTAGAATGGAGTTGGACTGGATGGCCCACCAGCTCTCTTCCAACTCTATGAGTCTACTATGTGGCTCTTCACAAGACTGGATGGTCTGCCAGGTCTCTTCCAACTCTAGGATTCCACTATGTGGCTCTTAATGAGACTGGATGGTCCACCAGGTCTCTTCCAACTCTTGGATTCTATGATGTGTCTCTTAATGAGACTGGATGGTCCACCAGGTCTCTTCCAAATCTAGAATTCTACTATGTGGCTCTTAATGAGACTGGATGGCCCATCAGGTCTATTCCGACTCTAGGATTCTGCTATGTGGTTCTTCATGAAACTGGATGGCCCACCAGGTCTCTTCCAACTCTAGGAGCCTATGATGTGGCTCTCAATGAGACTGGATGGCCCCCAGATCCCTTGCAACTAGAATTCTATTATGTGGCTTTCAATGAGACTGGATGGTTCACCAAGTCTCTTCCAACTCTAGGATTCCATGATATGGCTCTTCATGAGACTGGATGGCCCACCAGGTCTCCTCCAACTCTAGGAGTCTATGATGTGGCTCTTCATGAGACTGGATGGCTCGTCAGGTGTCTTTCAACTCTAGGATTCTACTATGTGGCTCTTAATAAGACTGGATGGCCCACCAGGACTCTTCCAATTCTAAGATCTATGATGTGACTCTCAATGAGACTGGATGGCCCACCAGGTGTCCTCCAACTCTAGGATTCCATGACGTGGCTCTTAACGAGACTGGATGGCCCACCAGGTCTAGGATTCCATGATGTGGCTCTTAATGAGACTGGATGGCCCAACAGGTGTCCTCCAACTCTAGGATTCCATGACGTGGCTCTTAATGAGACTGGATGGCCCACCAGGTCTCTTCTAAATCTAAAATTCTACTATGTGGTTGTTCATGAGACCGGATGGCCCACCACGTCTCTTCCAACTATAGGAGTCTATGATGTGACTCTTAACAAGACTGGATGGCCCGTCAGGTGTCCTCCAACTCTTTGATTCTACTATGTGGATCTTAATAAGACTGGATGGCCCACCAGCTCTCTTCCAATTCTAGGATTTAATGATATGACTCTCAATGAGACTGGATGGTCCACCAGGTCTCTCCCAACTCTAGAATTCTACTATGTGGTTCCTCATGAGACTGGATGGCCCACCAGGTCTCTTCCAACTCTATGATGTGGCTCTTAACGAGACTGGATGGTCCACCAGGTCTCTTCCAACTCTATGATTATATGATGTTGCTCTTAATAAGACTGAATGGCCCATCAGGTCTTTTCCAATTCTAAGATTCCATGATATGGCTCTTAATGAGACTGAATGGCCCATCAGGTGTCCTCCAACTCTCGGAATCTATGATGTGGCTCTCAATGAGAATGGACGGCTCACCAGGTCTCTTCCAACTCTAGAAATCTATGATGTGGGTCTTCATGAGACTGGATGGCCCACCAAGTCTCTTCCAACTCTAGGATTCCATGATGTGACTCTCCATGAGACTGGATGGCCCACCAGGTTTTCTCCAGCTCTAGGATTCTATGATGTGGTTCTCAATGAAACATGCCACATTATCACAGGATGTCTATGGCTGTTTTTTTCTATACATTATAACTGTAGTCTCCATTTGCTTCTGATGCAATAAATAAATAAATATACCTTTTGGGGTCCCATCCCATTCTGACTTTGGGCAAGCTTCTTACCTTGGTCGGTGGGTCGGTCTGCCTCTCGCCTGCTTCTCCTTCCTCGCCTGCGCCTGTGTGGGGAGAAGGCTGGGCCAGGGACTGTCCCGGGACTTCTAGTGGGGCCGCCTGGCTTCGGGTTACAGCTGGGCTCTGCAAGGGGGGGCTCTTAAAGCAGCCTTGGCCTGTTTCCGCCACCCACCCCTTGAGCCCTAGGCAGTCAAGGCTTCCCCACTTATGCGTGTTTCGTGTTCAAGCCAATGCTTGTTATTGTCTTATCCGTACACCCCGCTATGTTATTTATTTATCGTGCCAGAAGCAAATTGAGAATACATATGCATATCCATGCATATATACACATATACATACATGCATACAGATACATATATAATACATACACACACATATATATATACACAAATACATTGATACGTATACATGCACATACATACATATACACATACATGCATGCATACAGATACATACATACACACACATATATATACAAATACATTCATGTGTATACATACACATACATACATATACACATACATACATGCATACAGATACATATATACATATATATATACACACACAAATACATTCATGCGTATACATGCAGACCTACATATATACATACATACATGCACACAGATACATATATAAATGCATACACACACACATATATACACAAATACATTGATGCATATACATGCACATACATGTATATACACATACATGCATGCATACAGATACATACATACACACACATATAAATATATATACAAATACATTCATGCGTATACATGCACATGCATACATATACACATACATACAGGCATACAGATTCATATATACATATATATATACACACACATATATACACATATACATACATACTGCTTTGAGAACCCTTCGGGGGAGATAAAGCAGGGTATTAATAAAAATAATATACATGCACATACATACATATACACATACATGCATGCATACAGATACATATATATATATATATACACACACAAATATATTCATGCGTATACTTGCACAGACCTACATATATACATATATACATACATGCATACAGATTCAGATATACATGCATACACACACACACACACATATATATATACAAATACATTCATGCTTATTCATGCACATACATACATATACACATACATACCTGCATACAGATACATATATACATACATACATACATACACACACATATATACACATATACATACATATTGCTTTGAGAACCCTTCGGGGGAGATAAAGCAGGGTATAAATAAAAATAATATAATACATGCATACACACACAGACATATACACATTCACACATATATCCATAATCATTTTAACACACTCTGTAAAATATACATATTAAAATATACCTCCATAAAATATGACTATATTGTACTATACCATTATAATATTATTATATCATATCATATTATTAGTAGTAATATTACATAGCATTACATTATAATATTATAAATATACATGTGTATTTGTATATCTGTGTATGTATATCTGTGTATGTATGTGTGTATGCTTAATATATATATATTTCCTATGAAGTGGGTGAGGTGGTAGTCCTTTGTGATATTTTAATTTTTTTCTCAGGAGGAGGTGATGGTTTGCAGTGTCCTAATACTAATACTAGTATCTGTTTTTTGCTGGTTCCTTGCTCGCTGATGGCTGGGAGTGCTTAGCATTGCAATACAACTGTATTTGAAGCCCGTGTGGCTCTTTCCGCATGCCTTTTCATACATAAACGATCGTCAACATAGATGAAACTCTCAGTCCCTTCATTGCCCCTTCCTAAGAAAAATCTATATCCCAAAGGACGACCACCTCCCCGTTTCATAGGAAATCTGCTACAGAACAGGAGCTTTTTTGTTGAGTTTCTGGGCCAGAGAAGCAAGTGGCGGAAACAGAACGGACTGCCTCAAGGGAGCATACTTGCTCCATCCATGTTTAACATCTACACAAATGACCAACCACTGCCAGAAGGAACAGAGAGTTTCACCTACACTGACGATCGTGCCATCACCGCTCAAGAAAAGAGGAGTCCACGACATGCGAGTGTAGTGAAGAGCAAATCACAGACTATTGACTACAATGCACAATGGAGGACCTTCTCACAGCGACACCAGAGGCACTCCAAGTGGTCAATTCGCTTCTGACACGATAAATAAAAAGCGAGGTGTACAGATAAGACAATAACAATTGATTACGACGAGACATATTGTCGTAATCGTACGACGAGCCATATCGTCATAATCGATACAGGTCGAGCTTCCAACGGGACAGAATTTATTCCGAACGAGCTTCACATCCAGTACGCAAGATCCCCTTTCTTCCTCTCCCTTCCCAAATATCCCAAAGCATTTCCATGACTTCGTGGTGCAGAATCGTTCCAACCACAGGAAGACTTGTGTGGACCCTCGGTCAGAAGTTCCCTGAGCAACAGTGGTCTCCGTCCGCACCGAACGCCCCTCAGGGCTCCGTGTCCCCACCCCGGGGGTCCCGGAGGCAGCCCAGCAAGAGTGGGAGGCCCAGGCGGTCATCGAAGAGCACAAAGAGGAAGGGCCGGTTGAGGTGGAAGGCCGAGAGCGAGCGAGACGTGGCCAGCCCCGTGGCCGCCGAGGCCTCCAGGCCGGACTCAGAGATGTTAAGGGCCGCCTGGTGCTGGGCACTCGAGACCCACAAAGGGCCCTCCGCAATGCCAGGCAGCCGTGGGGAGGAAAAGAGCTCCCCAAGACCTATAGGAAGAGAGGAAGAAGGTGATTAGGGAGAGTGGGAGGAATGGAAAGAGGAAGGGAGAGAGGGAGGAAAGGATGGAAGGGAGAGAGGGAAGGAAGGAGGAAAGAGTGGAAGGAAGGAAGGAAAGGAGGAAGGACAGAGAGGAAGGGAGCAGGAGAAAAGAAAGGAGGAAGAAGAGAGGGAGTGAGGGAAGAGGAAGGAAGGGAATTAGGAAGGGAAGGAAAAAGGGAGGAAGGGAAGGGAGGAATGGAGAGAGGGAGGAAGGAAGGAAAAGAGGGAGAGAGGAAAGGATGAAGAGAGTGAGGAAGGGAATTAAGAAGAAAAGGGAGGAGGAAAGAAAGGAAAGGAGGAAAAGAGGAGGAAGAGAGGGAAGGAAATTAGGAAGAAAGGGCAGAAAAGGAATGGACAGAGGGAGAAATGAAAGGAAGGAGGGAGGAAGGAAATGAGGAAAGAGAGAATTAGGAAGTGAGAGAGGGAAGGGGGAAGGAAAGAAAGGGATGAAGAAGGGAAGGAAATTTGGAAGGGAGGGAAGGAGGGGAGAGGAATTCGGGGAGGAAAAAAGGAGGAAAAGAGGGGAGGGAAGGAGGTAGGAAAGAAGGAAGGAGGGAAGGGAATTGGGAAGGAAAGGAGGAAGGTGGGAAGAAGGGAGAATGGAAATGAAGGAGGAAGAAAGGAATCAAGAAAAGGAGGGAAGGGAGAACTCAAGGAAGGAAGGAAAGAAGAGAGGGAGGACAGAAGTGAGGAAGGAAGGAAGGAATAAAAGAAAGCAGAGAGGGAAGGAGGAAGGAAGGAAATAAAGAAAGGAGGAAGGGAAGGAGTGAAGATGGAAATAAGAGGGAAGAGGGAAGGATGGAGAATGGAAGTGAGGGAGGAGGAAAGATGGAATAAAGGAAATCAGGGAGGAAGGAAGGAGGGAAAAAAAGGAGGGATGAAAGAAGAGAAGAAGGAAGGAGGGAGGGAAGGAAAGAAAGAAAGAAGGGAAAGAGAAAGGAAGGAAGAAAAAGACACATTGTCAAGAGGATAGCCATTGAATGCAAGCCCACCCTAAATATATGGATCCAAATTGCAGGAAAAGGGACTCCACCGAAATGGTAATATCTATTCGGCTACAAAATGCAAAATCTAGTGGAGGCTGTAGTAATTCTATAGTAATTCTACTATATGGAAGGCTAATTTTGCACAGAGGACAGTTCAGGCTCGGATCTGGAGCATTCAAAACGTTTTTATGACCCAGGAGGCATTACTTTTTGACCCACCCTCGTATAATATAAGGTGCTGCCTTGCTCACCAAGACGTCCGAGGGTCTCCTTGAGGTCGGCCCGGTGCTGGAGGGCCACCTTGGGCACCTGGACCGCGGTGGGCCGCTCTTTGGGGAAGGGGCCACGCAACATGGCTGGGCCGAGTGCAGACAGCAGCTGGGAGAAGTTGCCCTCGAAGTAGTTGGGGAGGACGGCCACAAAGCTGGCATTGCCCTCAAAGGGGAAGCGGGCCACCTGGAAGGAGAAGAAGAGAGGAGAGGCCATCAGGGAAAGGAACGAGCCCCACATCGAGACCCTTGGCGCCACCCGGGCGGAGGTGCTCACCTGGACGTCCAGCTCCTCCACCGTGAACCAGCTGAGTGGGTAATCTTCTGCCTTCATCATGGGCACCCAAGTGGAGACCTCCTCCTCCTCCATGTAGAAGAGGCTTGGCTCTGTCATCTGTGGGTCAAACCTGGTTGTCCACAATCCTAGGAGGAGAAGGATGTCCACGGTCAGAAGACACGGTCAGAAGACAACAGAGTTGGGAAGGAACCCCAAAGAGGGACATCTAGTCTGACCCCCTTCTGCCAGACTGGAAGATAGGATGATGATGATGATGATGATGATGATGATTATTATTATTATTAGAATCATAGAATGAAATCCTTGAGTTGGAAGAGACCTCGGGGCCATCCAGTCCAACCCTTGCCAGGAAGCAGGAGAATCACATTCGAAGCACCCCCTTTGAGGGACCCTCAAAGGCCATCTAGTCCAACCCCATTCTGCCCAGCAGAAAGATAGGATTACTTTGTTGTTGTTTTCTGTTATTATTCTCTATTATTATTATTATTATCTTATTATTATTATTATTATTATTATTATTATTATTGAGAGGGACCCTCAAGGACCATCCAGCCCAACCCCCTTCTGCCAAGCAGGAAGATAGAATTATTATTCTATTTATTATTATTATTATTATTATTATTATTATTATTATTATTATTATTATTATTGGGAGGGAACCTCAAAGGCCACCCTCAAAGGCCAACCCCCTTCTGCCAAGCAGAAAGGTAGAATTATTATTGTATTATGATTATGAATCCTCGAGTTGGAGGAGACCCCAGGCAGGAGAGACACCACCCAACCTCTCTTGGCAGATGGACTCACCTTGGAAGTGTATGGCATTGAGGAGGACCATGACGGTGTCGGCCGGCAGTTCGGACATCATGTTTGGGACCTGCCCACTGGTGGCCTCCTTGACCCAGGCGTTGATGGCCTGGAGGTCAGCCTCGTTGTCTCCGGACAGAGTGGCCGGCCGGGCCCCATAGAGCCTCTCACAGTCCTGCAGGAAGGCCTCCTTCACTGGGAAGCCTGGGAAAGCAAGGCGCAGTGACTGGGAGTCTGGGCATGAAGCACCATTTGCTTTACAAAAGATCACCTTGCCGCCACCGCTGCTCACCTTGCTGCAGGTAAATCCGGGCGGCCAGCTTGAGCGCCGACCCTTCCAGGTGGACGGACATTTCACTCAGCGCCTGATGAAAGCAAGGCACCTGCTTGGCATGCAGCGCCTCCAGGAGCAGCCTCTCCGTCTCGTTCGCTGCCCCTGGAAGAAGACAAACAGTCACCCAATGGGACCCCCAGAGGCCATCCAGTCCAGCCTCCTTCTGCCCTCAAGGGAGGCCTTCCCCACACCATACCGAGGGCCAGCTGGGCGAGGGCCATCCCGATGCTGAAGGGCGAGAAGATGAGGTTCTTTTGGGGTTCCCGTCGCTCCATCTCCTGCAGCAAGTCTGCCCCGAGCTCCATGAGGCCGTGGGCCACCCCTGATAGGGCCTTGGGGGACACTTCACCCTGGCAGTCCTCCTCCTCCTCCTCCAGCCCTTGACCGTCAAGAGACCCCATGTCTCCGGCCAGGGCCTCATTGCGGACAGTGGGCCAAGTCGGGGTCGGCAAAATAATGGCGTTTTCCCCACTGAGGCCCTGCAAAGAGAAGGACCAGACATCTGGAATACCATCCTATCCTATCCTATCCATCCATCCATCCATCCATTCATCCATCCATTATATTGTATCATAATGTATTGATCGATATATCCATCCATCCATCCACCATAGTGTAGCCTAGCCTTCTATCCATCCATCAATCTATCCCTCTATCCTTCTATCTATCCCTCTATCTATCTATCTATCTATCTATCTATCTATCTATCTATCTATCTATCTATCTATCTATCTATCCCTCTATCTATCTATCTATCGCTCTATCTCTCTACCCCTCTATGCCTCTATCTATCTATCTATCTATCTATCTATCTATCTATCTATCTATCTATCCATCCATCCATCCATCCATCCATCCATTCCTCTATCCTTCTATCTATCCCTCTATCTATCTATCTATCTATCTATCTATCTATCTATCTATCTATCTATCTATCTATCTATCTATCTATCTATCTATCTATCCCCCCTCTCTATCTATCTATCTATCTATCTATCTATCTATCTATCTATCTATCTATCTATCTATCTATCCCTCTATCTATCTATCTATCGCTCTATCTCTCTACCCCTCTATGCCTCTATCTATCTATCTATCTATCTATCTATCTATCTATCTATCTATCTATCTATCTATCTATCTATCCATCCATCCATCCATCCATCCATCCATTCCTCTATCCTTCTATCTATCCCTCTATCTATCTATCTATCTATCTATCTATCTATCTATCTATCTATCCATCCATCCATCCATCCATCCATCCATCCATCCATCCCTCTATCCTTCTATCTATCCCTCTATCCCTCTATCTATCCCTCTATCTATCTATCCCTCTATCTCTCTATCCCTCTATCCATCCATCTATCTATCCCTCTATCCTTCTATCTATCCCTCTATCTCTCTATCCTTCTATCCATCCCTCTATCTATCTATCTATCTATCTATCTATCTATCTATCTATCTATCTATCTATCTATCTATCTATCCCTCTATCTATCTATCTATCATCTATCTATCTATCTATCTATCTATCTATCTATCTATCTATCTATCTATCTATCTATCTATCTATCTATCTATCTATCCCCTCCTCTCTCTCTCTCTCTCTCCATCCATCCATCCATCCATCCATCCATCCATCCATCCATCCATCTATCTATCTATCTATCTATCATCTATCTATCTGTTTATCTATCCTATCCTGCCCTATTCTATCCTATCGATCTCTCTATTACATATTATTAGTATTATTAGAGAAAGGCTTGTCTTGCTCTTACCTGGAGGATGTTCCTCTGCCCGCTCTCCTCCCAATCCAAGGGTCTGGCAAAGAAGGCCTGCAAGGGAAGCAGGAGGCCCAGCGTCATGTCCCAAAAGAGTTTGAATCGGGATTCAAACAAAACAGCCACCTCCCTTGGAACTCACCGCCACTGGATCCGTCTCCAGGACTTACCCCATGATTCAGGGCCAAGAGGCAGAGCAGCAGCGGCATTGTCGTAGTCCAGGGCATTGCGGCTGTCTTTGGGGTGGAAAAGCTCGATCAAAGCCCTGCGGACAGATCCAGCCATGGATAGAATAGATAAACACACCATATTCTCTATCTATAGTAGAATCCTAGAGTTTGAAGGGACCTCCAGAGGTCATCTAGTCCAACCTCTGGGGAAGTGCAATCAAGGCCCTGCGGACAGATCCAGCCATAGATATAATAGATAAATACACTATTCTCTATCTATAGTAGAATCCTAGAGTTTGAAGGGGCACCCAAAGGACATCTAGTCCGACCCCCTTCTTGCCAGGTAGAGAGTGCCACCATTTGAGCGGCTCTTCTTACAATCTTCCTCATACTGTCCTTCGCCCCCTTTCTTCTTGCCGTTGCTTACCTTTTCTTCTTGGGAAGAAGGAAGGAAGGGAGAATGGCCCCCAATACCAGCCGAGGACCGCCTTGGGTGGAGAAATCCTTCCCGTTCACTCAGAAGCAAATATTGACTTTCGGCGTCCGGTTAAACATTTGTGGGCTGCAGGGCCAAAGTGCGTCCCCCGCTATCCTGATCGAGAGAGGATGCACATCTCTGCTGCTGAACTGCCTTGGATCAATACTATGGAGTTTTGCAAGGTCTTGAGCCTTCCCGACCAAAGGACGTAGGTGGCAAACTACAAATCCCAGTAGGCATTGTATTGCTTTGGAGCATGGAAACGCTATTAAAATCCTCAATCGACAAGGGCCATTGCAAGCTGCGCAGTGTGTATCCCTATTCACGTGTGTGTACAATCCCCTACAGACCCTATTCAAGCCCTCAATTGCACACACAACGGGCTACAAGGGCCATTGCAAGCTGTGCAGTGCATATCCCTATTCACATGTGTGTACAACCCCCTGCAAACCTCATTCAAGCCCTAAATTGCACACACAACAGACTACAAGGGCCATTGCAAGCTGCGTAGTGCGTATCCTTATTTGCATGTATGTACAATCCCCTGCAGACCCTATTAAAGCCCTCAACTGCACGCATAATGGGCTACAAGGGCCATTGCAAGCTGCGCAGTGTGTATCCCTATTTCCATGTGTGTACAACCCCCTGAAAACCTCATTCAAG
>NW_026844589.1:3191376-3231376 GCF_025583915.1 Anolis sagrei ordinatus | reverse complement strand
ATAATAGGGTAGATAGATAGATATCTAGGATGGATGGATGGGGGTGTGTTGGTGGGTGGGTGTGTGGATGGATGAATGGATGGATAGATAGATAGATAACTAGATATCTAGATAGATAGAATAGATGGATGGATGGATGGATAGATGGATGGATAGATAGAATGGTAGAGTTGGAAGGGGCCTCCAAAGGCCATCTAGACTACCCTATTCTACCATAATAGGATAGATAGATAGATAGATAGATAGATAGATAGATATCTAGATAGGATGGATGGGTCGGTGGATGGATGGATGGATAGATAAATAGATATCTAGATAGATAGAATGGATGGATGGATAGAAAGATAGATAGATAGAGTTGGAAGGGGCCTCCAAAGGCCATCTAGCCCACCCCATTCTACCATAATAGGATAGATAGATATCTAGATAGGATGGATGGGTGGGTGGGTGGATGGATGGACGCCACTCCTAACCCCCTCCCCAACCTTCCAGATGTGCCACACTACAAATCCCATAATCCCAGCCCTCTTTAAAAGCCCTGCAGAGCTTAATGTCCATAATCTCCGCTGCTGACTTTGAGCCTCCGGCCTAAATCCAGTGCGACTGACGCACTCCCGAGAGGAGAAGGCTCTTCCTAGAACATGGTTTGCAATCCAGGCATCCCTCATGTATACATCCTATATTACACACTTGTATACATGAAGCTGAGAATCGCATTAGCCTTTTCCGCTGCTGCACCACACTCTTGACTCATTTCTGGCATAGATAGGATAGATAGATAGATAGATAGATAGATAGATAGATAGATAGATAGATAGATAGATATAGATATAGATATAGATATAGATAGATAGATAGATAGATAGATAGATAGATAGATAGATAGAATGGTAGAGTTGGAAGGGGCCTCCAAAGGCCATCTAGCCCACCCCATTCTACCATAATAGGATAGATAGATATCTAGATAGGATGGATGGGTGGGTGGGTGGGTGGATGGATAGATAGATAGATAAATAGATATCTAGATAGATAGAATGGATGGATGGATGGATAGATGGATAGAAAGATAGATAGATAGAGTTGGAAGGGGCCTCCAAAGGCCATCTAGCCTACCGTATTCTACCATAATAGGATAGATAGATAGATAGATAGATAGATAGATAGATAGATAGGGTAAGTGGATGGATGGATGGATGGATGGATGGATGGATGGATGGATGGATGGATAGATAGATAGATAGATAGATAGATAGATAGATAGATAGATAGGATGGATGGATGGATGGATGGATGGATAGATAGGTAGATAGACAGATAGATATCTAGATAGGATGGATGGATGGATAGAGAGATAGATGGAATGGTAGAGTTGGAAAGGGCTTCCAAAGGCCATTTAGCCCACTCTCTTCTGCCATAATAGGATGGATAGATGGATGGATGGATGGATGGATAGATAGATAGATAGATAGATAGATAGATAGATATCTAGATGGAATGGATGGATGGAAAGATAGAATGCATAGAGTTGGAAGGGGCCTCCAAAGACCATCCAGCCCATCCTCTTCTGCTATAATAAATAGGTAGGTAGGTAGGTAGGTAGGTAGATGGAATGCTGGAGTTGGAAGGGGCCTCCAAAGGCCATCTAGCCCAACGAAACCTCCGCTTAATAGACAGATGGATAAATAGACAGATGGATAAATAGACAGATGGATAATAGACAGATGGATAGATAAATAGACACACAGACAGAATCCTAGAGTTGGAAGGGACACCTGAAGGCCATCCAGACCATCCCCTTCTGCCATAACAAATAGGTAGGTAAGTTGGTAGATAGATAGATGGAATGGTAGAGTTGGAAGGGGCCAAATCTAGTCCAACCTTGCCTCCAGAGAAGGAGATAGATAGATAGATAGATAGATAGATAGATAGGGATGCTAGGCCCTCCATCCCACCCCGCCGCTCACCGGTGAAGGGGTCCCAGAGGTGGAGGGCACTGTCACAGCTGAGGGCCAGCTGGGGCCCTTCCAGGGTTCCCACGTAGAAGATTGGCTTGCGGTGCTGGGTGTAGGTGAGCCGTGGCGGGGCCTCGTGGGCACCGTCCCCGTGGCTGTAGAGGGGCCAGAGGCGCACGCTGCGGTCCTTCCCACCGCTGAGGAAGAAGTCCTCCCCGGAGAGCGGGGCCAGGCACTTGACGGCGCCAGTGTGGCCCACGAAGCCCTGCAGCCGGATCTGGTGGAAGTGGAAGCGGGCCTCTTGCTGGCGGCTGACCCCGATCTCGTACTGCCAGTAGGCCAGCCAGTTGCCGCTCAGCTGCCGGGCACTGCGGGGGAGGCCCTCCTTCGGGGTCGGCCGTGCGGGACCCTCCGCCACCGCCGGCACTTGCAGCCGGTTGCCCACCAGCACGCCACCAAAGGTGCCCGAGCGGCCCTCCTCGCTGGCCCCACTGCCACACAGTGGGGGCTCCGGTGAGTGGGGTGGAGGTGGCGCCTCCGGACCTGCGTCGCTGGGGCACAGCTGGCTCCGGGGGCCCACACTGGGCAGGGAAAGCCCCGCCAGGTGACCCACCGTGGTGTGGTTGGGGACGACGGCCCGCATCACTTCCCCTGCAAGAGGAAGGAGGGTATTGGACGTGGAAGGGGTCGGCATAGAAGATACCCCACTGAGACACATATGGATACAACAACAACAACAACAACAATAAATACGTATCTATTATTATTATTATTATATTTATATTTATATCCCACTTAGATCCTTATATATACAGAATCTGCATAGAAGATAAAACTAATACAATACATATCCATTATTTTTATTATATTTATATCCCACTTAGATCCTTATATATACAGAATTGGCATAGAAGATATAACTAATACAATACATATCTATTATTATTATTATTGGCATAGAAGGTATAACTAATACAATACATATCTATTATTATTATTAATAATTATTATTGGCATAGAAGATATAACTAATACAATTATTATTATTATTATTATTATTATTATTATTATTATTATACCCCACTTAGATCCTTATATATACAGAATGGGCATAGAAGATACAACTAATACAATACATATCTATTATTATTATTATTATTATTATTATTATTATTATTATACCCCATTTAGATCCTTATATATACAGAATGGGCATAGAAGATACAACTAATACAATACTTATTATTATTATTATTATTATTATTATTATTATACCCCACTTAGATCCTTATATATACAGAATGGGCATAGAAGATACAACTAATACAATACATATCTATTATTATTATTATTATTATTATTATTATTATTATTATACCCCATTTAGATCCTTATATATACAGAATGGGCATAGAAGATACAACTAATACAATACTTATTATTATTATTATTATTATTATTATTATTATACCCCACTTAGATCCTTATATATACAGAATGGGCATAGAAGATACAACTAATACAATACATATCTATTATTATTATTATTATTATTATTATTATTATTATTATTATACCCCATTTAGATCCTTATATATACAGAATGGGCATAGAAGATACAACTAATACAATACTTATTATTATTATTATTATTATTATTATTATTATTATTATACCCCACTTAGATCCTTATATATACAGAATGGGCATAGAAGATACAACTAATACAATACATATCTATTATTATTATTATTATTATTATTATTATTATTATTATACCCCATTTAGATCCTTATATATACAGAATGGGCATAGAAGATACAACTAATACAATACTTATTATTATTATTATTATTATTATTATTATTATTATTATTATACCCCACTTAGATCCTTATATATACAGAATGGGCATAGAAGATACAACTAATACAATACATATCTATTATTATTATTATTATTATTATTATTATTATTATTATACCCCATTTAGATCCTTATATATACAGAATGGGCATAGAAGATACAACTAATACAATACTTATTATTATTATTATTATTATTATTATTATTATACCCCACTTAGATCCTTATATATACAGAATGGGCATAGAAGATACAACTAATACAATACATATCTATTATTATTATTATTATTATTATTATTATTATTATTATACCCCATTTAGATCCTTATATATACAGAATGGGCATAGAAGATACAACTAATACAATACTTATTATTATTATTATTATTATTATTATTATTATTATACCCCACTTAGATCCTTATATATACAGAATGGGCATAGAAGATACAACTAATACAATACATATCTATTATTATTATTATTATTATTATTATTATTATTATTATTTATACCCCACTTAGATCCTTATATATACAGAATGGGCATAGAAGATACAACTAATACAATACATATCTATTATTATTATTATTATTATTATTATTATTATTATTATTATACCCCATTTAGATCCTTATATATACAGAATGGGCATAGAAGATACAACTAATACAATACTTATTATTATTATTATTATTATTATTATTATTATTATAACCCACTTAGGTCCTTATATATACAGAATCGGCATAGAAGATACAACTACGGTAATACAATGCGTATCTATTACTATTATTATTATTATTATTATTATTTATACCCCACATCCCATATGAAGACACATATATATAATCTGCATCGACAATACAACTAATATAATACATAATATTTAATACCCCACTTTATGTAAAAACATATATAATTTGCATAGAAGATACAATACAATATGTATTTATTATTATTATATTATATTATATTAATTATTATATTTATTCATGCCCCATTTTATATGAAGACACATATAATCAATACATGTCTATTATTATTATTATTATTTCATTAATATATTTATTATATGCCTCACTGACAAAATATGTATCTATTATTATTATTAATATGCATAGAAGAGTGACTAATGCAATATATTATTATTATTATTATTATTATTATTATTATTATTATTACCCCATTTTATAAGAAAACATTTATATATATAATCTGCATAGAAGGTAAACTAATACAATATGTATTTATTTGAAACACAACGCAGGCAGAAAAGCAAGTCTGCGTCCACCCAAGACTACAAAGCCCATGATGCACGACGAAAGAGGCAGGCGGCTCCTACCTAACAAGCAGGAGAAGGGGACGAAGGTCATGTAGGCCATTTCTGGGCTGAAGACTTTCTGCAGCTCCAAAAGAGCCGAGGGGTCCGGGGGAGACGTCCTCACACCGGGGGGCTGCAGCATCACGTCCTGGGTGGGAAGGAAGGAAGGAAGGAAGGAAGGAAGGAAGGAAGGAAGGAAGGAAGGAAGGAAGGAAGGAAGGAAGGAAGGAAGGGAGAAGTAGAATAGCAAAGCAATCACTGGGCCATGAAAGTGCCATTATTTATTATTATTATTATCAGTATTATTATATTATATATTATTATAATATATTATTATTATGTATTATTACCATTATCAGTATTATTATATTAAGCATTATTACAATATGTTATTATTATGTATGATCATTATCAATATTGTTATATTATATTATGCATTATTATTATGTATTTATACCTCACTTTTTCTCTTCGCAAGGACACTCAAAGTGGCTCTGTATGCATTATTAGTATTAGAATGAATTATTATTATAATATATTATTATTATGTATTATTATTATGTATTTATTATGTATTTATACCTCACTTTTTCTCTTCGCAAGGACACTCAAAGTGGCTCTGTATGCATTATTAGTATTAGAATGAATTATTATTATAATATATTATTATTATGTATTATTACCATTATCAGTATTATTATATTAAGCATTATTACAATGTTATTATTATGTATGATCATTATCAATATTGTTATATTATATTATGCATTATTATTATGTATTTATACCTCACTTTTTCTCTTCGCAAGGAGACTCAAAGTGGCTCTGTATGCATTATTAGTATTAGAATGAATTATTATTAGTATAATAATATAATTATTATATTATACTTTATTATTATACATTATTATTATTATATTTTATTATTAATACTATTATATTATGATTATTATATAATATTACAATTTATTTATTTATACCCCATTTTTTTCTCTCCACCAGGAAACTCAAAGTGGCTATGTATCCATGATTAGTATTAGAACGTGTATTGTTATTATTATTATTATTATTATTATTATGTGTATTCATAGCCTGCCTTTCTCTCCCACAGATAACTCAACGTGCCTATGTATCCATTAGTATTAGAACATTTATTATTATTATGTGTATTCATAGCCCGCCTTTCCCTCCTCCAGATGACTCAACGTGCCTATGTATCCATGATTAGTATTAGAACGTGTATTATTATTATCATTATAATTATTATTGTGTATTCATAGCCCGCCTTTCCCTCCACCAGATGACTCAACGTGCCTATGTATCCCTGTTTAGTATTAGAATGTATTATTATTATTATTATTATTATTATTATTATTATTATTATTATGTGTATTCACACCCCACCTTTCCCTCCACCAGATGACTCAACGTACCTATGTATCCATTATTATTATTATTATTATTATTATTATTATTATTATTATTATTATTATGTGTATTCATAGCCCGCCTTTCCCTCCACCAGATGACTCAACGAGCCTATGTATCCATGATTGGTATTACAACGTGAATTATTATTATTATTATTATTATTATTATTATTATTATATTGTTATTATTATTATTATTATGTGTATTCATACCCCACCTTTTCCCTTCACCAGATGACTCAATGTGCCTATGTAGCCATGATTAGTATTAGAATGCATAATAATAATAATAATAATTATTATTATTATTATTATATTGTTGTTGTTTTGTTGTTGTTGTTGTTATTATTATTATTATTATTATTATTATTATTATTATTATTATTATTATTATTATTATTGTGTATTCATACCCTGTGGCTCTGTATGCATGATTAGTTTCCCTGCCTTGACCTGGCCAGAAGGATGACCCTTCTCTGGCCGACTCACCTGCTCCAAGACGGAAAAGCTTTGGAAGAACATGCGCAGAGTGTCGCTCAGGTGCAGCTGCGCCATCTCCGCCCCGATGCGCAGGCAAACCAGGGCGGCCAGGCTGGCGGTCTTGAGGCAGAGGGCGGTCCGGGCTTGGGCTCCGCCGGGGAAGCTGAGAAGGGAGGCGGGCGTTAGGCCCGTCTGGATGACCTCTGGTGGTCCCAGTCTCAGCCAGTTGGGCTCCAGTATGGCCCAGTTCCCGCTTTACCTGATGGTGGGCGAAGTGAGGAAGTCGAGGGTGGGCAGCAGGACCTCCTGGCTGACTTTGGGGAGGATGTCCATCAGCGTGGAGTCCGAGAGGGAGGCCACTGCCTTGCGGGTCAGCGTCACGGCCGCCAGGAGAGACGCCTCTTTGCGGCTGTTCAGTCGCCCGGCGGACGCCCCACTACCCGGAGCCACCTAGGAGGAGAAGGTGATGTATAGCTCATTAGTCCCCATTGTCAATAATATTAAAAATTAACTCGGTATTTGTAATTACAATAATGTGAAAGGGTTAAATGGATGCAACGATTCAGAAAAAGCTGCAGTTCAATATAAGTGTGCCTGTAGGTTAGTGGGCCTCAGTGGGAGAAAGGTCTCAGTCTGTGAGAAGGCCTTACAGTGTGAGGTTGGCCTCAGTCTGTGAGAGAAGCCTCTGTGTGAGATCCGAGGGGCATCCATTAAAGATTTATCCTGACCCACTTCTATTTATCACAGGACGCACACCAAAGGAGACGTTTGCCTCAGTGGGAGAAAGGTCTCAGTCTGTGAGAAGGCCTCACAGTGTGAGGTTGGCCTCAGTCTGTGAGAGAAGCCTCTGTGTGAGATACGAGGGGCATACATTAAAGATTTATCCTGACCCACTTCTATTTATCACAGGACGCACACCAAAGGAGACATTTGCCTCAGTGGGAGAAAGGTCTCAGTCTGTGAGAAGGCCTCACAGTGTGAGGTAGGCCTCAGTCTGTGAGACAAGCCTCTGTGTGAGATACGAAGGGCATACATTAAAGATTTCCCTTGACCCACTTCTATTTATCACAGGACGCACACCAAAGGAGACATTTGCCTCAGTGGGAGAAAGGTCTCAGTCTGCGAGAAGGCCTCACAGTGTGAGGTAGGCCTCAGTCTGTGAGACAAGCCTCTGTGTGAGATACGAAGGGCATACATTAAAGATTTCCCTTGACCCACTTCTATTTATCACAGGACGCACACCAAAGGAGACATTTGCCTCAGTGGGAGAAAGGTCTCAGTCTGCGAGAAGGCCTCACAGTGTGAGGTAGGCCTCAGTCTGTGAGACAAGCCTCTGTGTGAGATACGAAGGGCATACATTAAAGATTTCCCTTGACCCACTTCTATTTATCACAGGACGCACACCAAAGGAGACGTTTGCCTCAGTGGGAGAAAGGTCTCAGTCTGTGAGAAGGCCTCACAGTGTGAGGTAGGCCTCAGTCTGTGAGAGAAGCCTCTGTGTGAGATACGAAGGGCATACATTAAAGATTTCCCTTGACCCACTTCTATTTATCACAGGACGCACACCAAAGGAGACGTTTGCCTCAGTGGGAGAAAGGTCTCAGTCTGTGAGAAGGCCTCACAGTGTGAGGTAGGCCTCAGTCTGTGAGAGAAGCCTCTGTGTGAGATACGAGGGGCATACATTAAAGATTTCCCTGACCCACTTCTATTTATCACAGGACGCACACCAAAGGAGACGTTTGCCTCAGTGGGAGAAAGGTCTCAGTCTGTGAGAAGGCCTCACAGTGTGAGACAGGCCTCAGTCTGTGAGAGAAGCCTCTGTGTGAGATACGAGGGGCATACAAAGCAGTTATGTATCTGTATTAGAATGTATTATTATTATTATATATTATTATTATCATGTTTATTTATACCCCACTTTTTCTCTCCACAAAGTACTCAAAGCAGCTATTATCTGTATTAGAATGTATTATTATTATTTTATGATTATATTATTATTATTATTATTATTTATACCCCACTTTCTCTCTCCACAAGGGACTCGAAGCAGCTATGTATCTGTATTAGAATGTATTATTATTATTATTATTATTATATTATTGTGTATTTATACCCCCACTTTTTCTATCCACAAGGGACTCAAAGCAGCTATGTATCTGTATTAGAATGTATTATTATTATTATTATTATTATTTTATATTATGATTATATTATTATTATTATTATGTTTATTTATACCCCACTTTCTCTCTCCAGAAGGGACTCAAAGCCGCTATGTATCTGCATTAGAATGTATTATTATTATTATTATTATTATTATTATTATTATTATTATTATGTTTATTTATACCCCACTTTTTCTCTCTACAAGGGACTCGAAGCAGCTATGTATCTGTATTAGAATGTATTATTATTATTATTATTATTATTATTATTATTATTATTATTATGTTTATTTATACCCCACTTTTTCTATCCACAAGGGACTCAAAGCAGCTATGTATCTGTATTAGAATGTATTATTATTATTATTATTATTATTATTATTATTATTATTTTATATTATGATTATATTATTATGTTCATTTATACCCCACTTTCTCTCTCCAGAAGGGAGTCAAAGCAGCTATGTATGTGTATTAGAATGTATTATTATTCTTTTATATTATGATTATGTTTATTTATACCCTACTTTTTCCCTCTGCATAAGGATGTCAACATGCCCAGGGGAAGCAACAGACAACCCCATGTCTGCGAATGCTTGCTTTGCCCCGATGGCGACACTGACCAGGTAGGCAGCATAGGGCAGGTAGAGGTAGGTGAGGACGGGCTCCCCGTAGAGATGTGCCAGGTGGGCCAGGCAGGCCAGGACGGGCTCCGAGACCAGGTCGCCCTGCACCAACCGCTCCTGGAAGATGCTCCCGCCGCCCGGGGGGCCGCTATCCTCGGACACCGCCCCGGGCACAAGCTGCTGTCTGGCGGGACCTGCAAAGAAAAGGGGTGGTCAGAGCAGCGCCACACCGGCATGGACCCCCTCATCTCTCTACAGGATGACCCTCTTACCGACGTAGCAGGAGGTCAAGAGGCGGAGGAGGTTCCTGGCGATGTAGCGGGAGGCCGTGGTGGGGCCGAGCTTGGCCGAGAGCCAGCGCACCATCTTGCAGGCCGTGTCTAAGGGGAGAGGAGACATAGGGTAACCCATTGGGAGGGGACGACAACGCTACTCTCTGAATACACGGATAAATGGGAGGCGGGGCTCACCCAGCAGGACAGTCCGCTCATTGTCGCCTGGGGGGTGCGGCAGACCCCGCTCGTCCCGCTCGGTCCCGGCGGTCGCCCCGCCGTCCTCATCTTCGGCCTCGTCTAGAGAATGGCCGGCGGGTGTTGCCGTTGACAGGCCGTTGATGGGCCCTTCCTCCTCTTCTTCCTCATCCTCGTCCTCCATCCCTTCTTCTTCCTCCTCTTCTTCCTCTGCGGGATGCTCTTCCTCCTCCTCGTCTTCCTCCTCCTCGTCTTCCTCGCTGTGCTTGAGCTCCTGGCTGCTGCCCAAGCTACGCTCCTTCTGGTCCTCCGCCTCGCTGGCGCTGCTCCGGTCGCTCGCCCGGCCCAGGCTACTGGAGTCACCCTCCTCGCCCGCCGGAGGGCCCTCCGAGGACACGTAGAGCCCGTTCGGAAAGTCCTCGCCCTCCGTCGGGTAGCCCTGGTCGTGGAGGCTGACTCCGGAAAGGAAGTCCAGCAGCCGTTCACGAGGGGCCGCCGACCCCTTGTCCTCCTCCTCCTCCCCGGGGCCACCAACTCCAGTTTCCTCCTCCTCCTCCTGCAAGGCATCCGCAGCTCCCCCCTCGGCCACCAAGACCTGCAGGATGTGCGGAAGGAGGCTGGAGAGGAAGACCGGCAGCCCGAGACGGACCAGCAGCTGGGCCACGAAACAGTCCGTGTAGAGGTAGAACCGGCCGCGGGGTCCACGGGGGTTCTCGTAGGCGGCCACCAGCAGCTTCAGCAGGTACTTGTTGGCGTTACGCGGGCCCAGCGCCCGGGCGACAGGCTCAAAGAGGTACCAGGCGGCGTGTACGGCGGTCTGCTCACCGGACATCAGGGCCAACACGAAGGGCAGCAAGATCTCCAGGCCCTCGGGGGTGACAGCGGCCAGGACGGCCTCCAACTGCTGCCACAGGCGGAAGACCAGCTCGCGGCCGTGGCCCTCCTCCGCCCGTGCGGGGCGCAGGGAGCAGGTCAGGACGAAGCGGTGCAGCGCCGGGAAGTAAGCCGGGAAGGGCAGCACCCCACTGAAGGGGCTCAGCAGCTGTGCGGGGCTTGGTGGAGGCAGTCCCTGCCACACCGGCTCGTACGCGAACAGAGGACCCTTCCGCCCGGCGGCCCCACTACACGTCTGGCCCTCCTCCCGGAGCTGCAGCAAGATGTCCAAGAGGTGTTGCAAGGGTGGCGGGATCTCCTTGGGGTGCAAGCGGCACAGTGCAACGGCTGCCTGGTGGCGCTCCCAAAGTGAGGCCTCAGGACCCACCGTCCGCAGCCTGGGGGCGAAGACGATCTCAGCCACCAGAACGCCCAAAGCCTGCATGTCCCGTTGGAAGAGGTCCGAAAGGGAGACGGGAGTTCCGTCGAGGAGCTCCTCCGCCTGTTTTCCGGTCCCTTGCACCGCTCGCTGAAGGAAGGCGTGCAGCTTCTCCAGCTCCTCCAGCGGCTGCAGCGGGCGGAAGCCGTCTGGGAGGTGGATCTTGGCCTCCCCGGTTTCCGCGGCCAGACCTTTGTTCGTCCTCCGGCCCTGAGTCTTGCTTTCCGTGGGAGACGTGCTCGGAAGCTCTACTGGTGTCCCGCCTCGCCCGGGCGCAGGGAGGGCCTCCAAGGCTTCGGCCCCTTGTTCCACCTCTTCTTCCTCCAAGGCGACGTCGGAGGGGGGTCCCTCGAGGACGCGGGCCTCGCGGACGGCGGGGAGGAGGGGTCGGGCAGCGATGGGGGCCTCGGGTGGGGGGAGTCCCGCTGGACGTCGGGGGTGTGGCTGATCGAAGAGCTGGACGACCCCAAAACTGGTCAGATGGGTATGGTTGTCCACCAAGTGGAGGCAGACGTTCTTCTCCTGCACGGCCGCCTGGCCCTGTAACTTGTAGCCGAAGGTCAGGTCGATCCAGTGGTGGAGGTCCTGGGACACCTCCTTGCTCTCCAGCAGGGCCCGGTGCGCGGCCACGAAGGCCTCCCCGGAGCCAAACCAAGGGGGCGCTTCCAGGTCGGGCATGTCCGGGTGGATGGAGCGGAAGACGTCCGGGTCCGAGAAGAACTCGGGGATGCACTCGTCGGGGGTCCAGCCCTGCATTCGGCCCACGCTGGCCGGGTACTCGTTGGGCTCCCACTGGGAGCGTACGTGGGCACACAGCACCGATCGGGGCGTCCGGCGGGCCGTGTAGACGTAGTAGGTGATGTCCGAGAGCACGTCCGAGACGTGGTGCGGCACGTGGGGGGGCTCGCCAGATCCTGGCCCCCCACCCCCGGCCGCGAAGGCCTGCTTGGTCATCTCGTAGGTGAAGTCCAGCTGCTTGTCGCCCTTGTTGAGGCGGAACTTGGACTTGCGGAGGTCGCGGAACTTCCCGTCGCGGGTGCTGAAGTCCACCACCCAGGGAAGCACCGGGTGGTAGTTGGGGTCGCCTGCCCGCCGGCCCGCCAGGCGGTTGAGATGCATCAGGTAGTCGAAGTTGCTCAAGCGGCCGGAGACCCAGTCCTGGACCAGTTCTCCCAGCGACGTGCTGCCGGATGGCGTGTCGACAGAACCACGTTCAACTGGACTCGTGCTCTCTTCCTCCTCCTCCTCCTCTTCGTAGTCCTGCAGCCGGACCCTGAGCCAAGCGCAGAGCTTCTCGTCGACGGCCACTTCGCGCAACGAGAGGGCCCCGCACGCCACCCCGGCTCGGTGGCAGGCCTGCATGGCTTGCAGCACCTGAAACAGGACGAAGAGAAGCTTGGCATGGCTGTTGGTCAGCTTGGCCGGGCTGAAGGTCACCACGTCGTGGAGGCAGTACTGGACGTAGGGGAAAAGCACGTAGAGCATTTGGGGCGACTCCAGCAAGGCCTCCGCCGGAAGGAGGCTCGGACAGGGCGGCGACGACGAGGGGACCTTGCTCGGGGCAGGACCCTCTTTCGGGAGACCAGCGCAGGGGAGCCAGGGGCAACCATACAGCCTCTGTAGAGCCCCCCGGAGCGCCTCCAGCGCTGGGGTAGAGGCCACGCTAGGGGCCCGGGAGTAGGGCCGAGCGTGTAGGCGGTGCGCCCGCCGCCAAAGGTTGCGATAGTTCTGGGCGGCCACTTGGCGCATGAAGCCGTGCAACGTCTCCGGCCCCTCTTTGCCCTCGGCGGTGTACCCAACCGCCATCCGGTAGCGCAGCCGCTCCTTCCGCAGGCCGTGGATCTCCACGCGCACCCATCCGGCGGGCAGCTTCTGCACTGAGGGCTGCAGGCAGGTGCGGACCTCCACCTCGCTCAGACCCTCCGGCCGTGGACACGGACCGGGTGGAAAGGCAGGACGCTCCTTCAGGCTGGACAGCCACTTCTGAGGCACCAACGCCACCAGGTGAGCACCGCCCGCCGCGGCTGCCAACTGACCACGGCCGATACCCAGGTCCCTCTCCACTTGGCCCAGGAGGGCCTCCATCCTGCGGGAAGAAGAGGGCAGCCGGTCAGACTCTGGCCAACATAGTGGCCTCTAGTTACTATTAGTAATATTTGACTTTATTTTTACCCCACATTTCCCATTATTATTATTATTATTATTATTATTATTATTATTATTATTCTGCCTTCTTACCTATATAGCACGCATGGGCAAACTTTGGCCCTCCAGGTGGTTTGGACTTCAACTCCCATAATTTCTAACCACTGGTTGTGGGAGTTGAAGTCCAACTGGAGGGATAAAGTTGGCCCATACCCGGTATAAATAAATACATAATAATAATAATAATAATAATAATAATGTGTAATAATAATAATACATTCTAATACTAATCATGGGTACATGGTTTCCTGAGTCTCCTGAACGCAGGGTATGACTACACATAATAATAATAATGTGTAATAATAATAATAATACATTTTAATACAAATCATGGTTACATGGTTTCCCGAGTCTCCTGAAAGCAGGGTATGAATACACATAATAATAATAATAATAATAATAATAATAATAATAATAATAATAATAATAATAATCAGGTATGAATACACATAATAATAATAATAATAATAATAATAATAATAATAATAATAATAATAATAATAATAATACTTTCTAATACTAATCATGGGTACATGGTTTCCTGAGTCTCCTGAAAGCAGGGTATGACTACACATAATAATAATAATAATAATAATAATAATAATAATAATAATAATAATAATAATAATAATGTATAATAATAATAATAATAATAATACTTTCTAATACAAATCATGGTTACATGGTTTCCCGAGTCTCCTGAAAGCAGGGTATGAATACACATAATAATAATAATAATAATAATAATAATAATAATAATGTATAATAATAATAATAATAATAATACTTTCTAATACAAATCATGGTTACATGGTTTCCCGAGTCTCCTGAAAGCAGGGTATGAATACACATAATAATAATAATAATAATAATAATAATGTATAATAATAATAATAATAATAATAATAATAATACTTTCTAATACTAATCATGGGTACATGGTTTCCTGAGTCTCCTGAAAGCAGGGTATGACTACACATAATAATAATAATAATAATAATAATAATAATAATAATAATAATACTTTCTAATACTAATCATGGGTACATGGTTTCCTGAGTCTCCTGAAAGCAGGGTATGACTACACATAATAATAATAATAATAATAATAATAATAATAATAATAATGCGTAATAATAATAATAATAATACATTCTAATACTAATCAGGTATGAATACACATAATAATAATAATAATAATAATAATGTGTAGTAATAATAATAATAATGTGTAATAATAATAATAATAATAATACTTTCTAATACTAATCATGGGTACATGGTTTCCTGAGTCTCCTGAAAGCAGGGTATGACTACACATAATAATAATAATAATAATAATAATAATGAGTAATAATAATAATACATTCTAATACTAATCAGGGTTACATGGTTTCCTAAGTCTCCTGAAAGCAGGGTATGAATACACATAATAATAATAATAATAATAATAATAATAATAATAACAATAATAATATATCCATATATAGGTAAAGGTAAAAGTTTCCCCCTGACGTTAAGTCCAGTCGTGTCCAACTCTGGGGGTTGGTGCTCATCTCCATTTCTAAGCCAAAAAGCCGGCGTTGTCTGTAGACACCTCCAAGGTCATGAGGCCTGCATGACTGCAAGGAGCACTGTTACCTCTCCCCACCCCCCACCCCCCGGAGCGGTACCTATTGATCTACTCCAGGGCCGTAGCCAGAAAAAAAATTCGGGGAGGGTTGACAATTTGGGGGGGGGGGTTGAAAATTTGGGGGGGGGGTTGAAAATTTCGGGGAGGGTTGAAAATTTTGGGGGGTGGTGAACCTTCCATAGCTTGCAGTTCCACCCCTGTCAACCACCTCCACCAAGTCTGGCCTCCTTAATGAGAGTTGCTGCAAGTAATGACAGTGTGAATAAATTGTCAATATTTGCTTGAGATAGTGCTTACAGTTCTGGAGGGACTCTTAATTTTTTGCATCTCATAGACTTAGCAGCATGGGGATTTGGTTAACCAGATAAAACCAGACATTACTATTATTATCCTGCCTTTCCTTCTATATAGGGACTAGCAGCACTATATATACATACACATATTCAACATTATCTCTGCAATGCATCCCCAATATTTATATTTATGATTATTATTAAATTATTATTATTATTATTATTATTATCCTGCCTTTCCTTCTATATAGGAACTTAAATGGACTAGCAGCAATATATATATATATATATATATATATATATATATATATATAATTCAACATTATCTCTGCAATGCAGCCCCAATTCAGACTTTGCAGATATTATTATTATTATTATTATTATTATTATTATTATTATTTTACTTTATTTAATCCACTTTTCCCCCATTGCAAAACACATCTATATATAAAACAATTCAACCTTCTCCTTGCAATGCAGCCCCCTTTGCATATATTGTTGCATTGCATTGCATAAATTGTTGTTGTTGTTGTTTTGCTTTGTTTCCAATCCCACATTTAATAATCAAATAATGCTAATGTTGAAGGCACAGACCTTCCTGGCTTCTGCTCTTCGCAGGTCAGCTGATCAGGGCAGGGTCACGTGACACACAGAGAGAGAGGCGCTTGCAAGAGCAAGAGAGGCCCGCGCATGCGCAGAGGAGGTTCCCTCTTTCCCTCTGAGCACTGCAGCATTGGAACTTCTTAGAACTATTTTTTAAAATATAATAATAATAATAATACCATTCAGACTTATAATACTTATAAGATTTATTTGTTGTAATAGTTTTTAGAGATTTATTATATCATTTATTATAGGGATTTATTTATTATATTATTTTGTATCATTTTATTTATATTATATATTTATATTATTTGATTTATTATATCTTTTATTATAGAGATGTATTGTATTATTTATGTATTAATTTATTTATATTATATATTATATATTTATTAGATGTATTAGATTTATTAGAGTATTTATTATAGAAATTTATTTATTATATTATTTATATATTATTTACATTTATATCTATATTATATTTATTTTATTATATTTATATCATTATAATTTTATTATTTATTTATATATTATTAATTATATTTATATTATATTATTATTATATTTATTATATATTTATTAATTTATTATATTATTTCTATATTATTTATTATATATTATTATTTATTATATTATTTATATATTAATTTATTTATATTATATATTATATATTTATATTACTTATTTATTATATCATTTATTATAGAGGTTTATTATATTATTTATATATTAATTTATTTATATTATATATTATATATTTATTATTTATTAGATTATTTATTATAGAGATTTATTTATTATAGAGATTTATTATATTGTTTATACATTATTTAATTTATATTATATTATTTATATATTATTTTTATTTATATCTGTATTACACATTTATATTATTTATTATAGGGATTTATTTGTTGTCATATTTTTGCCTTTGGTCCCTATATCAGGAGAATTGTAGTTCCATAATAATAATAATAATAATAATAATAATAATAATAATAAGGCCTTGCCGTGGTAATAATACTTTATAAAGCAAATTATTGTTGATAATAAGTACAGGGGTAATATTAATTAATAAAGTAAATTAATAATAGCAATAATATTTTTGCCTTGAGTCCCTATATCAGGAGAATTGTAGTTCCATAACAACAACAACAACAACAACAACAACAACAACAGTAATAAGGCCTTGCTGTGGTAATACTACTTTATAAATTAAATTGTTAATAATAAGTACAAAGTAATAGCAATAATAATAAGTACAGGGGTAATATTAATTAATAAAGTAAATTAATAGCAATATTTTTGCCTTGAGTCCCTATATCAGGGAAAAGGGGCAAAAATCAATACTACTACTACTACTACTACTAATAATAATAATAATAATAATAATACTTATAGAGATAGCATCACTTTATTGGTTTCTTGTGAGTGTTCCGGGCTGCCTGGGCATGTTCCAGCAGCATTCTCTCCTGACATTTTACCTACATCTATGGCAGGCATCCTCAGAGGTTGAGAAGCTGTTGGAAAACTAAGCAAATGGGGTTGAATAATGTCCAGGGTGGGAGAAAGAATTGTTGTCTGTTGGGGAGCAAGTGTGAATGTTGCCATTGGACAACTTGATCAGCATTGAATCGCCTTGCAGCTTCAAAGCCTGGCTGCTTCCTGCCTGGGGGAATCTTTTATTGGGAGGTGGGCGGTCAGTGTTTCCCGTAATGTATGGTAAGGACACTTTTCCTCTGGGTGGATCTTTGCCTTGACCCCCATGGCTTTGTCCTGGCCTTGCAGCTCTTCTAAGGAAGGAAAGGAATTACCAGACATTCAGAACAATAGTCTGGCTAGCTTGTAGGACTCGCCAGCCCCTTGGACATTTCCTGAATTTCCATAATCCACTCAAAAATACATTGTATTCCCTTGTCCCACCTCCCTCCCTTCTGATTCGTCAAAGCACTGAGGCGGCAGAAGCCCTCTGATTGGCCCAGGCGTGCAGCAGAAGCCTTGTGATTGGCCCAGGCGCTCAAGAGGCGGCCAAGCCTCCTCCCAACTGTTGAAGCGCCAGCCAATCACCTTCAAGCTGGGCGGAGGGCGAGGAGCGGGAGATTCAAATCAGACAACTCTGTTTCTCTATAAAAATGGCTTTTATTTGTACTCATGCATGCTTAGCTTGGCGAATGATTGCTGCTCTGCATCCTTTTCAGCTGAATTGCTAATAAAACATCTCGGTGGCGCTTCTTCAACTTTGATGAGACCTTGATTAGCATCGAATGGCCTTGCAGCTTCAAAGCCTGGCTGCTTCCTGCCTGGGGGAATCCTTTATTGGGAGGTAGAAGGTCAGTGTTTCTTAGGTGAATGTTTTAGTTGCAGCCATTCAGAACAATAGTCTGGCTAGCTTGTAGGCCTTTAGGACTCGCCAGCCCCTTGGACATTTCCTGAATTTCCATAATCCACTCAAAAATACATTGTCTTCCCTTCTCCCATCTCCCTCCCTCCTGATTTGTTGAAGCGCCGAGGCGGCAGAAGCGCTCTAATTGGCCCAGGCGCGCAGCAGAAACCTTGTGATTGGCCCAGGCGCTCGAGAGGCGGACAAGCGTCCTCCCAGCTGTTGAAGCGGCGGCCAAACACCTTCAAGCCGGGCGGAGGGCGGAGAGTGGGAGATTCAAACTGGACAACTCTGTTTCCAGCATACTCATGTATGCGTAACTTGGCGAATGATTGCTGCTCTGCATCCTTTTCAGCTGAATTTATTTATTTATTTATTTACTTTGCTTCTATACCGCTGTATCTCAAGCCCGAAGGCGACTCACAGCGGTTCACAAACAGTAAAAACAGTAGAAACAGCAGTGGTTCCATACAACATATAACAATTGCCTTAACACATTATCCATAAATTACCAATAAGCAATTACAATGCACAATTATTACAAAAAACAACTGTACCCAATCTTCTCATCATCCAAGCATAGTCCAGGTTCGTCGTCCATTGTTCCATTCCTATGTTCCATTACCAGATTGCACTAAATTACTCAAACGCCTGCACAAACATCCAGGTCTTCAACTTTCTTCGGAATGCTATGAGAGATGGCGCCAGCCTAATGTCTGTAGGAAGGGCGTCCACAGCCGAGGAGCCACCACCGAGAAGGCCCGATCTCTCGTCCCCGCCAAACGTGCTTGAGAAGCCGGCGGGATCGAGAGCAGGGTCTCCCTGGAAGATCTCAAAGTCCTGGTGGGTTCATAGGCCGAGATGCGGTCGGAAAGGTATCTTGGGCCGGAACCGTTTAGGGCTTTAAAGGCCAATGCCAACACCTTGAATTGAGCCCGGTAGCAAATTGGCAGCCAATGGAGCTGGCGCAACAGGGGGGTCGTGTGCTCCCTGCGCTCCGCTCCTGTTAGAATCATGGCTGCCGCACGTTGGACTAATTGAAGCTTCCAGGCTGTCTTCAAGGGCAGCCCCACGTAGAGAGCGTTGCAGTAGTCTAGGCGGGATGTGACAAGAGCGTGGACTACTAATAAAACATCTCGGTGGTGCTCCCTTCAACCTTGGTGAGATTCTTTTTAAATTTCCTATTGATTTCAATGGCTTAGTCTTGGCCTTGCAGCTCTTCTGATGTCTTTGGTGGAGTCTCCATTGGCCTGAATTGGGGCCGCAGTAGCAAGGTCCGGCCAGGAGATGGCAGCAAAGGGCATGTCTGGAGGAAAGGGAAGGGCGGGGTCGCATTGCTGGCATTCCAAGGCTCAACGTCATTGGGCCAGGGAGGGGATAGCATCATATTTATTATATTATATTATATTATATTATATTATATTATATATATTATATTATATTATATTATATTTATATTATATTATATTATATTATATTATATTATATTATATTATATTATTATATATATAGAGAGAGATTTTTACTTACTAGTATTTATTTATCATATGTTATAAAATTAGGTAAAAAAGGTAATATTATAATATTAGGTAATATTATAATATTATTAGTTTACTTTCATTATGTATTATTATATTTTTATATTATTATTTATCCTTCTTTTATTGTGTAATTAATTTTATTATTATATTAAATTTATTATTGTGTATTATATTAATTTTATTAATTTTTCTCATAAAATCACTCTCAACAAAAGATTTTCCCCCAGGCACTTCCAAGCCATTGAATGCTAATCAAGGTGATCAGCTGAAACATTCACACCTAGCTCCAGCAGACAGGAGTCCTTTGTCCCACCCTGGTCATTCCACAGATATATAAACCCATTTTTCCTACCTCCAACAGACCTCACTACCTCTGAGGTTGCTTGCCATAGATGCAGGCAAAACGTCAGGAGAAAAATTGCCTCTAGAACATGGCCATATAGCCCGGAAAAACCTACAACAACCCAGTGATCCCGGCCATGAAAGCCTTCGACAATACATTTTCTCATTTTATTATAATTTATTGTTATTATGTGTTATGCTATAATTTATTATTATTTTATATATATATATATATATATATATAGAGAGAGAGAGAGAGAGAGAGAGAGAGAGAGATTTTTACTTACTAGTAGTTATTTATCATATGTTATTAGGTAAAAAAGTAATATAATAATAGGTAATATTATAATATTATTAGTTTACTTTCATTCTGTATTATTGTATTATTTATATTATTACTTTTATTACATATAATTATATTATTTATTTATTTTTTCTTTTATTATGTTATTCATATTATTATTATTATATTAAATTTATTATTGTGTATTATATTATTTGTATTAGTTTTTCTCATTATTATAATTTATTGTTATTTTGTGTTATGTTATTATTATTACTTGTATTCATTTTTTTATTTCTCGTTGCAATATAATAGGGACTCAAGAGGACAAACAGATTGGAGGAGTGCATTAATCGAAACAGATCAAACATTACAATTAATATTATATAATTTGAATTTATTGTTTTATTATATATTATTATATTTTATTTTTTATTATGCACTTTAATTATTTATTTTGTTATTATATTAGTTTCCTTTAATTTTAATTTATTATTACATTATTTGAATTTATTATTTATTTTATTATTATATTAATTTCCTTTAATTTTATTATATTATTTGAATTTATTGTTTTATTATATATTATTACATTTTATTATTTTATTATTATATTTTTATTATTTATTTATTTCATTATTATATTTTATATTATTTATTTGTTATTAAAATATATTATGCAAATATATTAAATATATTATTACAATTAATTTTTTTATTATGCACTCATATTATTTATTTCATTATTATATTTTATATTATTTATTTTATTATTATATTAATTTCCTTTAATTTGAATTTATTATTATGTTATTTGAATTTATTATTTGATTATATATTATATCTTATTTTTTATTATGCATTTTTATATTATTTATTTTATTATTATATTTCTTATATTATTTATTTTATTATTATATTTTTTGTTCTTTTATTATTTCTATATTGTTATTTATTATTATTATTTGAATTTACTATTTTATACTATTTTTTATTTTTAATATTATGCATTGTTTTATTATTTATTTTATTATTTATTTTTTGTTTTTTTAATTCTATATTTTTATTTATTTTTATTTATTATTATTATTATTTGAATTTACTATTTTATATTATTATTTTTTATTTTAAATATTATGCACTCTTATATTATTTATTTCATTATTATATTTTATATTATTTATTTTATTATTATATTTATTTCCTTTAATTTTAATTTATTATTATATAATTTCAATTTACTGCTTTATATTATTATTTTTAATATTATGCACTCTTATATTACTTATTTCATTATTGTATTTTATATTATTTATTTTATTATTATATTAATTTCCTTTAATTTTAATATATTATTATATTATTAGAATTTATTGTTTTATTATATATTATTACATTTTTTACTATTTTATATTATTACATTTTATTGTTTTATTATATATTATTTTATTATTATATTTTATATTATTTATTTTATTATGATATTAATTTCCTTTAATTTGAATTTATTATTATATTATTTGAATTTATTATTTGATTATATATTATATCTTATTTTTATTATGCATTTTATATTATTTATTTTATTATTACAGGTATATTTCTTATATTATTTTATATTATTATATTTTTGTCTTTTATTATTTCTATATTTTTATTTATTATTATTATTATTTGAATTTACTACTTTACATTATTATTTTTTATTTTTAATATTATGCGCTGTTTTATTATTTATTTTATTATTATATATTTTTTTGTTTTTTTAATTCTATATTTTTATTTATTATTATTATTATTTATTATTTATTATTATTTAGTTCTTTTTCCTTCTCTGATTTCAAACCGAAAGGCATGATGGGAGCCCTCCTCCTCCTCCTCCTCCTCCCCCCTCCCTTCGGGAGGAATCCGGGAAGCGGCGCGTGGGCGTCACGTGGGCGGGGTGTGGAGGCCTCCGATTGGCCCTCGCTCTGGAAAAGGGCGCCTGTCCCTTTAAATAATCTGCGCCGTCATCCTCCTCCCGGCCAGGATTGCCAAGTCACCGGGTTCAGCCGAGTTCCCTCGGCCACGCCCCCTCGCCTCGCTCTGATTGGCCGGAGCCGGCGAGCGCAGCCGCTTCCGATTGGCCCACGCACTTTGCAGCAACTTCTCGGAATCGGGCGCCTACGTCACCGCCGCCAGGGAGGGAGGGGCCTCGGAGGGAGCCTCTCAAGGACGGAAAATGCCAACTCACAGCCAGCTAGAGCCCGCCCCTTTTCTTGCCATGGCAACCGCGCTGTAGCCCCGCCTACCCTGTCAATCAGCACAGGGGAGCCGGCTTCTAAGCGGAGAGGGGGCGTGGCCGGGGGCGTGGTTAGGGTTCCTCATTGGCTCAAAGCTCCTGCCAATCGGAGGGCGGTGCGGCTGGGCGGGGCTCAGGCTCACAGCTGATCAGAAGCAGAAGCGCCTCAGACAGAGAAGGAAGGAAGGAAGGAAGCAGACAGGCTGGTCAGACAGAGAGAGACAGATTATATATTGGAAAATATATTACTTATTATAGCATATTATTGATTTATATTACAATTAACATTAGTAATATTATATATTACTGATAGTATATATTATATTATTTATTATTATATATTATTGATATTATATTGAGGCAATATTATAATATATTATTGATATTATTATTATTATATATTATTGATATTATAATATATTATTGTTATTGATTATTGATATTATATTTTATATTATAATATATAATATAATATATAATATATATTATATATTATATTATATATTATATATTATTGATATTATTGTTATTATATATTATAACATGTCATGGATGTATTATAACATATGATATTGTATTATATCTAATATAATATCAATAATATGTTATAATACAATATCCTTGATATTATATTATGTATCCTAACATTGATATTTATATATAATTACATATTATTTATATATTATATAGTATATTATATATTATTTATATTGAGCTATATAATGTAATATCAATAATATAGTATTGAATATAATATAATATTCTTATATAGTATATTATATATTATTTATATTAAGATATACAATGTCATAATATAATATTGATATTATATATTATAGCATATTATTGATATTATATTATATATTGATATATATATCACATGGTGCTATATTATTGATATTATAATACATCATTGATATTCTGTTACATAATAATAATATATTATTGATATACTATTTAGTGCAATATATTATTATGGTACTATACTATTGATATTATAATATACTATTAATATTGTATATATGATATTATATTACATAATAATAATATAATATATTGCTATGATACTATATTAATAATATAATATTATATTATTGATGTTATATTGCATAATAATCATATTATATTGCTATGGTACTATATTACTGATATTATATTATATTATTGATGTTATATGACATAATTGTCAAATTTTATAATATATATTGCTATGGTACTATATTATTGATATTATATTATATTATTGATATTATATGACATAATAATCATATTAGAATGTATTGCTACGGTACTATATTATTGATATTATTGATATTATATGACATAATAATATATTATTGATATTATATTATTGATATATGACATAATCATATTATATTGCTATACTATATTATTGATATATTATATTATTGATGTTAAATGACACAATAATCATATTATAATATATTGCTATGGTACCGTATTATTATTATATTATATTATTGACTATAATCATATTATATAGTATAATATATTGCTATGGTACTGTATTATTGATATTATATTATAGTATTGATATATTATACATTATATTGATATATTATTGATCCTATATTAAATACTATATTGTTGATATTATATAATATATTATATATTAGACCATATTATTGATGTTATATATTATTATTATATTTGTTATAATATAATAATGGATTGGGCCTCTTTCTGAGGAGCCTTTGGGCCTTGCATGCAGTCTCTTTGGCCTTCTTCTCCTCCTTCTTCCTTCTCTCTCTCTCTTATGCAACTGGAGGGAGGGAGGGTTCAAAAGGGGAGGTGCCGGCCGGGCCATGATGATGATGATGAGGATGATGAGGCCGAGGTGACCTTCTCCTTTGGCCGAAGGGACAGCCAGGCCGCTCCCTCCCTCCCTCCGCCATTGCGGCTAATCCACTTCTAGGAAGGAAGGAAAGAAGGAAGGAACGAGAAAGAGAAGAAGAAGGAGGAGGAGAAGAAGACGGCCTCGTCCCACCCTTTAGCCCCAGGAATGCAAAGAGGGGGGAGAAGAGCAAACATGCCTGGAATGAATGCCCTTTCGGTTGGTCGGCTGGGTAAGGAGATTTCCCTTTGGAGCCAGGGGACGGATGGCCCTCTGCCGGGAGGGGTCGAGTGCTGCCTCCCCTTCTTATACCCAAACTGGGTGGGACTGGGTGGCCTCGAGGGGTCCCTTCTAAGGCCTGGGTCCTACAGCTAGGGTATGTAATAATTAATAAAGTAAATAATAATTAGTTTATTAATAATCAATAATGATCACAGGGTGTCTCCCTTTTCATGGCAGGACCGGGTGGGACTGGATGGCCTCTGGGGGTCCCTTCCAAGGCCTGGGTCCTACAGCTAGGGTATGTAATAATTAATAAAGTCAATACTAATTAGTTTATTAATAATCAATAATGATCACAGGGTGTCTCCCTTTTCATGGCAGGACCGGGTGGGACTAGATGGCCTCTGGGGGTGCCTTCCAAGACTTGGATCCTACAGCAAGGTATCTAATAATTAATAAAGTAAATAATTATTAGTTAATAATAATAAATAACAATGGAGGGGCCTCTCTTTTCATGGCAGGACCGGGTGGGGCTGGATGGCCTCGAGGGGTGCCCTTCCAAGGCCTGGATCCTACAGCTAGGGTATGTAATAATTAATAAAGTTAATAATAATTAGTTAATAATTAGTTAATTAATAATCAATAATGATCAGAGGGTGTCTCCCTTGTCATGGCAGGACCGGGTGGGACCGGATGGCCTCTGGGGGTCCCTTCCAAAGCCTGGGTCCTAATAAAGTTAATAATAATTAGTTAATTAATAAATAATGATAATGATAAGAATAATAATAATAGAAGGGGGACTCCCTTTTCATGGCTGGACTGGGTGGGACTGGATGGCCACTGGTGGTCCCTTCCAAGGCCTGGGTCCTAATAATAAAGTTAATAATAATTAGTTAATTAATAATAAATAATAATGGGAGGGTGCCCCCTATTTCATGGCAGGACCGGGTGGGACTGGATGGCTTCTGGGGGTCCCTTCCAAGGCTTGGATCCTACAGCTAGGGTATGTAATAATTAATAAAGTTAATAATAATTAGTTAATTAATAATAAATAATAATAATAGGAGGGGGACTCCCTTTTCATGGCTGGACTGGGTGGGACTAGATGGCCTCTGGGGGTCCCTTCCAAGGCCTGGGTCCTAATAAAGTTAATAACAATTAGTTAATAAATAAATAATAATAATGATAAGAATAATAATAATAGGAGGGGGACTCCCTTTTCATGGCTGGACTGGGTGGGACTAGATGGCTTCTGGGAGTCCCTTCCAAGGCCTGGATCCTACAGCCAGGATATGAAATAATTAATAAAGTTAATAATAATCCTCTAATTAATAATAAATAATAAGGGGAGGGTGCCTCTTAAATAAATAATAATAATGGGAGGTTGTCTAGCCACGACAAGGGTGTCATGGCTGGACCGGGTGGGACTGGATGACCTCTTGGGTCCCTTCCAAGGCCTGGGTCCTAATAAAGTTAATAATAATTTGTTAATTAATAATAAATAATGATTTGAGGGTGCCTCCCTTTTCGTGGCTGGACCGGGTGAGACTGGATGGCCTCTGGGGTCCTATTCAAGGCCTGGATCCTACAGCTAGGGTATGTAATAATTAATAAAGTTAATAACAATTAGTTAATTAATAATAAATAATAATAATGGTAGGGTGCCTCCCTTTTCGTGGCTGGACTGGGTGGGACGGGATGGCCTCTGGGAGTCCCTTCCAAAGTCTAGGGTCTTTTAGTCGGGGTATAAAGACAATAATAAATAAAGTCAATACTAAATATAAGTAATATAATATAATATAATAATAATATAAATAATAATTGGATCGTGTCTCCCTTTTCAGTCCCACCCACCAATACCGGGTAGGACTGGGTGGTCTCTAGGGGTCCCTTCCAAGGCTAGGGTCCTACAGCCGGGGCATATAGAGTTCACAATAAATAAAGTTAATAATAATCAATCATAATTGGAAAGTGCCTCCTCTTTTTATGGCAGGACCAGGTTGGACTAGATGGCCTCAGGGGCCCCCTTCCCAGTCTCCGGGACTCCTTTTTCCGGCCCCCGCACAGCAGTTCTTCAGCGGCATCGCTTTACGTCCCCTTTAAGAAGCTAAAGCTGCCAGTTGAAGAACTGTTGGCCGGGGCCCCAAGCCACGAGGAAGGAGGAAGTGGAAGAGGAAGAGGAAGAAGGACAAGAGGGTGAGTCCCAGGACCCCCAGTGGGACCCCCCCCCCGTATTATATCATTATTACTACTGTGTATTATTATTATTATCACATTCTATTTATTATTATTATTATCATCATCATATTCTATTATTATTGCTATTATACTAGATTGTTATCTTATGATATTATTGCTGTATTTTATTATGTTATTATAATATAATTATATTGCATTTTATGGTATTATTATACTAGGTTATTATATTGTTTTATTATAGTATTGTTATTTTAGTATATTATTTTTACTAGATTAATATTATTATATTTTATTATAGTATTCTTACATCATTATTACTTTATTTCATTATTATATTATTACTGCATTCATATTATATTATATTATAGTACAATATGACATTATTATTATATTTTATTATAGTATTTTTACATTATTACTTTATTTTATTACATTATTATATTATATTTTACTAGATTAATATTATTATATTTTATTATAGTATTCCTACATTATTATTACTTTATTTTATTATTTTATTATAATATTATTATATAATTATATTACATTTTATAGTATTGTTATACTAGGTTATTATATTGTTTTATTATATTATTATATTTTAGTATATTATTATTTTTACTAGATTAATATATTTTATTATAGTATTCTTACATTATTATTACTTTATTTCATTATTATATTATTACTGCATTGATATTATATTATAGTACAATATTATATTATTATTATATTTTATTATAGTATTCTTACATTATTATTACCTTATTTTATTAGATTATATTATTACTACATTTATGTTATGATGTTATATTTTATTATATTATTATATTTAATTAGAGTACAATATTACATTATTATTATATTTCATTATAGTATTCTTACATTATTATTACTTTATTTCATTTTTATATTATTACTACATTGATATTATGATATTATATTATGATATTTTATTATAGTACAATATTACATTTTTAATGTATTTTATTATAGTATTCTTACATTATTATTAATTTTATTACATCATTATATTATATTATATTATTACTACATTGATATTACAATATTCTATTTTATTAGATTACTGTATTTTATGAGAGTACAATATTACATTATTATAATATTTTATTATAGTATTCTTACATTATTGTTTATTTATTAGATTATTAGATTATATGTATTATTACTATATTGATATTATGATATTATATTTTATTATAGTACAATATTATATTATTATTATATTTTATTATAGTATTCTTACATTATTATTACTTTATTTTACTATATTATTTTATTAGATTATTATTAGATTTATATTTTATTATATTATTATATATTATTATAGTACAGTATTACATTATTATATTTTATTATATTATATCACTATATATTATATATTACTAGATTCATTTTTATTATATATTATATTTTATTATCATGCTCTTATTAAGCTATTATTATATAATTACTATGTTATTGCCACTATATTATTATTATTATTATTATTATTATTATACATTATTGTTTTATGTTATTATACATTATTATTATTCTCTCCACAAATGAGAGTTGATAGCCATTTCCAATCCCAGTGCGCCATCTCCTGGCTGTCTGCAGAATGGCAGATGCTTCCTAATAATAATAATAATAATAATTATTATTATTATTATTATTATTATTATTATTATTATTATTACTTGGATCTGCGCGCATCATTTGAAAATACATCACACATTCCTAGACACTTGGGAAGTGTTCGACTTGTGATTTTGTGATACGAAATCCAGCATAGAGATCTCGTGTGCTGTGATATACTGCGCTTTTGTGTCAGTAAAATAATCACAATAATAATAATAATAATAATAATAATAATAATAATAATAATAATAATAAATTTTAGTTGTTACCCACCTCTCCTGATGATGATGATCTCCAGTATCAGATGCCGACAAGGGCTGATGAGCTCTGTAGTCCAGCCGCATGGGAGAAGATATTTAATATAATAATAATAATAATAATAATAATAATAATAATAATAATAATAATAATAATAAATTATATTTATTTCTTTAATATTTTGTAAGCTTGGTTTCAATGGCTTTGAGTGTTGCGAAAAGTTTTGATTTCTTGCTAAAGTAAAATTGTTATTAATTACATGTGTGTGTGTACGTATATTCCAGTTTCTTAATTATATATTATATAATATTTTTATATTATTATTATACTATATATAGCTTCAGTTTCAATGGTTTTGGTTTCTGGTTAGTATTTTAAAGATTATTATTATTATTATTTATAATCTACCGTCTATGTATGTGTGTGTGTGTGTGTATATATATATATATATATATATATATATATATATAAAGTATATTATTATTATTATTATTATTATTTATAACCTGCCGTCTATGTGTGTGTGTATATATATATATATATATAAAGTATATTATTATTATTATTATTATTTATAATCTACCGTCTATGTATGTGTGTGTGTATATATAATAATAATAATAATAATATACTATATATATATATATATATAAAGTATATTATTATTATTATTATTATTATTTATAACCTGCCGTCTATGTGTGTGTGTGTATATATATATATATATTTATTTAAAGTATATTATTATTATTATTACTATTATTATTATTTATAATCTACCGTCTATGTATGTGTGTGTGTGTGTGTGTGTGTGTGTGTATATATATATATATATATATATATATATTTAAAGTATATTATTATTATTATTATTAATTATAACCTGCCGTCTATGTGTGTGTGTGTATATATATATATTTATTTAAAGTATATTATTATTATTATTATTATTATTATTATTATTATTTATAATCTACCGTCTATGTATGTGTGTGTGTGTGTGTATATATATATATATATATATATATTTAAAGTATATTATTATTATTATTATTATTATTATTATTATTAATTATAACCTGCCGTCTATGTGTGTGTGTGTATATATATATATATTTATTTAAAGTATATTATTATTATTATTATTATTATTATTTATAACCTGCCATCTATGTGTGTGTGTGTGTGTATATATACATACATGTATATATATACACATATATATACACATACCTATTTTAAGCTTCAGCTTCAATGTTTCGAATGTTGTGAAAAGTTTGGATTCCTCAATAAAGTAATATTATTTTCAATTATATATTATATTTTTCGTCTTTGTCTCGATGGCTTCGACTGTTGTGTAAACTTTGGATTCCGGGTCAAAAAGTAATGCCTCCATCCTCTGTCGGGAGGGATCGGATGGTGTTCTTCCTCCCATGTCGTAATGGGGTTGGTCTGGATGGCCTCTGGGTGCCCCTTCCCCAATCTATTGATTTTGTAGCCTTCTCCATTGATCTGTTAGTATCTATGAGAGGATGGATGTCGAAAGGGAGGTTGTCTGGCTGACCTTTTGGTGCCCCTTCCAACCTGAGGATCCCACGATTGGTTGGTTGGTTCACTCATTTGAGTGTATGACAGGCTAGATGGGTCTCTGTTGGGAGGGATCAGATGGTGTTCTGCCTCCCATGTAATGAGGTTGGTCTGGATGGCCTCTGGGTGCCCCTGCTCAGTCATGTGAGTCTGTGAGAAGCAGAGTGGCCCTCTGTCAGGAGGGATCGGATGGTGTTCTTCCTCCCATGTCGTAATGTGAATATTATTATTATTATTATTATAGTAATAATGCTGTTATGTTTAACACTAATTATTAATATTATCTGAATATAATTATATATATTTATATATTATTATAGTAATAATAACACTGTTATGACTAATAATAATATATTATTATTAATACTAATATTAATTATTCTTCATGTGAGTCTATGAGAAGCTGGGCGGCCCTCTCCTGGGAGGGATCGAATGGTGTTCTTCCTCCCATGTTGTAATGAGGTTGGTCTGGATGAGCACTGGGTGCCCCTGCTCACTCAATTTGAGTCTATGAGAAACTGAGTGGCCCTCTGCCGGGAGGGATCAGATGGTGTTCTTCCTCCCATGGTGTAATGGGGTTGGTCTGGATAGCCTCTGGGTGCCCCTGCTCATTCAATTTGAGTCTATGAGAAGCTGAGTGGCCCTCTGCCGGGAGGGATTGAATGGTGTTCTTCCTCCCATGGTGTAATGGGGGGTCTGGATGGCCTCTGGGTGCTCCTGCTCACTCAATTTGAGTCTATGAGGAGCTGGGTGACCCTCTGTCGGAAGGGATCGGATGGTGTTCTTCCTCCCATGGTGTAATGGGGTTGGTCTGGATGGCCTCTGGGTGCCCCTGCTCACACAATTGGAGTCTATGAGAACCTGAGTGGCCATCTCTCGGGAGGGATCAGATGGTGTTCTCCCTCCTATGTCGTAATGGGGTTGGTCTGGATGAGCTCTGGGTGCCCCTGCTCAATCATATAAGTCTATGAGAAGCTGGGTAACCCTCTGCCGGGAGGGATCGAATGGTGTTATTCCTCCCAAGATACTATTAATATTAATATTAATTATTCTTCATATGAGTCTATGAGAACCTGGGTGGCCCTCTGTCGGTAGGGATCGGATGGTGTTCTTCCTCCCATGTCGTAATGGGGTTGGTCTGGATGCCCTCTGTGTACCCCTCCTCACTCAATTTGAGTCTATGAGCCTATCCTTATTGCTTTTTTAAATTATATATTATTGTTTAATTAAATTAAGGTAACAGCCTGAAACCCAAAGAGATTCATGTGAGTCTATGAGAAGCTGGGCGGCCCTCTGCTGGGAGGGATCGAATGGTGTTCTTCCTCCCATGTTGTAATGAGGTTCGGTCCCATTGTCCATCCGGAAGGGCTTCACTTCTCCATCGACCTGGAAGGAAGGAAAGGGCCGAGGGGTCAAGGTAGTGGGGGAATATGGTTGGGTTGGGGTCTCTCTCTCTCTCTCTGGGGGTCTTGGGGACTGACCACTGCCTTACTCACTCGGCCTCCTGCTTGGAGATCCTCCGGCCGGAGAGCAGGACTTCGGCCAGCGAGGCCACCGCAGGGTCAAAATTCAGGCTGGCCGCGGCCATCACAAACCCCTCCCTACACAACACACAAGCGAGGTACAAGAAAAGTAATTAATAATAATATTAATAGTATCCTATTAATAATAATATATTATTAGTCATAACACTGTTATTATTACTATAATAATATATTAATAATATATAAATATATTCAGATAATATTAATAATTCTTGTTAAACATAACAGCGATATTACTACAATAAGATATTATTCAGATATTAATAATAATAATAATATATTTATAATAAAATAATATATTATCTATTTTAGTATAATTATTGACAATGATATTAATAACTATATAGTAATATAATAATATAATTCTGTTATTATTACTATAATAATATATTAATAATATATAATTATATTCAGATAATATTAATAATTATTGTTAAACATAACAGCATTATTACTATAATAATATATTATCCAGATACTATTATTATTAATAATAATAATGGTAATTATACAACTTTAATGATGTTCAATTAATATAATAAAATATATTTATAATAAAATCATTATCAATATAATCATTAATATAATATTAATGATATAATAATATTATTAGTAATATATTGTTTATAATAAAACAGTTATCAATATAATATAATCATTATTTTAATATTAATTATATAATATAATTATTAATAATATATTGTTATTAATAATATAATAATTCTGTTATTACTATTATATATGTATTAATAATATATAATTATATTCATATAATAATAATGGTAATTACATGCCTTTAATGATGTTCAATCAATATAATAAAATATACTTATAATAAAATAGTTATCAATATAATATGATCATTAATATAATATTAATAATGATATAATAATATAATTATCAATAACATATTAATAATAGGAATAATATAATAATTCTGTTATTATTGACAATGACATTAATAATTATATAATAATATAATAATCAATATAATAACAATAATTATATAATAATCAATATAATAATATAATTCTGTTATCATTACTATAATAATATATTAATAATATATATTTATAGTCAAATAATAATAATGGCAATTATATGCCTTTAATGACATTCAAGTAATATAACAATATAATATATTTATAATAAAATAATATAAATATCAATATAATATAATTATGGACATGATATAATAATATAATTATTAATAACATATTAATAATAAGAATAATATAATAATTCTGTTATTATTGACAATGACAATAATTATATAATAATCAATATAATAATATAATTCTGTTATCATTACTATAACAATATATTAATAATATATAATTATAGTCAAATAGCAATAATGGCCATTATATGCCTTTAATGACATTCAATTAATATAGCAATATAATATATTTATAATAAAATGTTATAATTATCAATATAATATAATTATTGACAATATATTATTATTATTAATAATAATATTATTCTATTTTTATTCTATTATTATAATGGTATTATTATTATTTAAAATGTTATGGCAAATCATCTTACACCAGAAGCAACTTGAAGTTTCTCGAATCCCTTCTGACACGATAAAAATTATATATATAGATAGATAGATATAGATATATATAGACACATTCACCCCTGTCCGCACCTGAGATAGAAAAGGAGGAAGCGTTCCTGTTCGAGGCTGCCCTTCAAGACGGTCTCTGTGTATCCCATGCCGAAGCCTGGAAACAGGAAGGAGAATCTTCTCTATCAATACAAATGTCATGTTCGTTTGTGGGATTAACACAACTCAACAACCACGGGACAAATTGACACCAAATTTGGACTCAATACACTTCTCAGGCCAATGAGTGACCATCACTCATAAAAACACCGCAAAACACAGCAGAAGGGATGTAAAAAGCCAAAAAGGAGAGAAAAAACATTTTAAGGTACGCACAAACGATATATATATATATATACACACACACACACACAAACACATATATACACACATGTATGCATATACATACACAAAACACGCAGGAAGAAGGAAGGAGAGAAAGAAAGGGAGAGAAGGAAGGGAAAGAGAGAGAGAAAGAGAGAAGAAGAAGGAGAGAAGGAAGGAAAAAGAAGGGTAGAGAAAGAAGGAAGGAAGGAGAGAAGGAAAGAAAGAAAAGTAGAGAAGGAAGGAGGGAGAGAAAGAGAGAGAGAAGAAGGAGAGAAGGAAGGAAAAAAGAAGGGGAAAGAAGGAGGGAAGGAGAGAAGGAAAGAAAGGTAGAGAAGGAGGGAGAGAAAGAGGGAATGAAGAAGAGAAAGAAGGAAAGAAAGGGTAGAGAAGAAAGGAAGGAGAGAAAGAGGGAAAAAGAGAAGGAAGGAAAGAGAGAAGGGTAGAGAAGGAAGGAGGGAGAGAAGGAGGGAAAGAAGAAGGGAAGGAGGGAAGAAGAGAAGGAAGGAAAGAAAGAAGGGTACAGAAGGAAGGAGGGAGAGAAGGAGGGAGAGAAAGAAAGAGGGAAGGAGAGAAGGAAGGAAAGAAAGAAAGGTAGAGAAGAAAGGAAGAAAGAAGGAAAGAGAGAAGGGTAGAGAAGGAAGGAGGGAAAGAAAGAGAGAGTAAAGAAGGGAAAGAAGGAGAGAAGGAAGGAAAGAAAGAAGGGTACAGAAGGAAGGAGAAGGGTGGAAAGAAGGAGGGAAGGAGAGAAGGAAAGAAAGAAAGGTAGAGAAGGAAGGAAGGAAGGAGGGAGAGAAAGAGGGAAAGAAGGAGGGAAGCAGAGAAAGAAGGAAAGAAAGAAGGGTAGAGAAGAAAGGAAGGAGAGAAGGAATGAAGGAGAGAAAGAGGGAGGGAAGGAAGGAAGGAAAGAGACAAGGAAGGATAGAACCAAAGAGCAAAGGAAGCAAAAAAAAAAGTTGCTCCCTTTAAAAAGGTATATTTATTGTATTTATTTCCCATTATTTCCTTCAAATAGATCTATTATATATGGTCGTTATATCGTAATTATTGCATTTATTCCATTGTTATTGTATCCGTTCCCGTAAAAAAAAAAGCAACCAAGTTCCAGGCTGACCTGCGTAGCGGATGGTCTTGCCTTGGATGCGGGTCCAGAAGAAAGGGACCGTTTGGAGCGCCTTTGGCTGCCCCAAAATGTTCAGGGCGGCCACACGACCTGCATTGGAGGGGAATCACACAGCCCTTGAGTGAGGAGGGGCGTCCAGAGGCCATCCAGACCAACCCCATTACGACATAAGAGGGAGAACACTATCCGATCCCTCCCAATGGAGGGCCACCCAGCTTCTCATAGATTCAAATGAGTGAGAAGGGGCACCCAGAGGCCATCTAGACCAACCCCATTAAGATATGGGAGGAAGAACACCATCTGATCCTTCCCGACAAAGGGCCACCCAGCAGACCAACCCCTTTAAGACATGGAAGGAAGAACACCATCTGATCCCTCCCGACAGAGGGCCACCCAGCTTCTCATAGACTCAAATGAGTGAAAAGGGCCATCCAGAGGCCATCTAGACCAACCCCATTAAGATATGGGAGGAAGAACACTATCCAATCCCTCCCGAGAGAGGGCCACCCAGCTTCTCATGGACTCCAGACTGACTCCATTATGACATGAGAGGGAGAACACTATCCAAACCTCTCAACCCAGCTTCTCATAGACTCAAATAAGTGAGAAGGGGCACCCAGAGGCCATCCAGACCAACCTCATTACGACATGGGAGGAAGAACACCATCCAATCCTTCTCGAGGGAGGGCCACCCAGCTTCTCATAGAAATTAGTGAGAAGGGGCACCCAGAGGCCATCCAGACCAACCTCATTATGACATGGGAGGAAGAACACTATCTGATCCCTCCTGACAGAGGGCCATCTAGCCTCTGATCGATTCAAATGAGTGAACCAATCAATCTATCAGAGTGGGGAAGGGGCACCCAAAGCCCATCCAGACCAACCCCCTTCCGACATCCAGCCTCTCCTAGGTTGATGGAGAAGACTATAGAATTAATAAGAGTGGGGAAGGGGCACCTAGAGGCCATCCAGACCAACCCCATCACAACCTGGAGGGAAGAACTCCACGTGACCCCTCCCGACAGAGGGCCACCCAACCACATAGATAGTAACAGGTTGGTGGAGAAGGCTATAGAATTAATAAGAGTGGGGAAGGGGCACCCAAAGGCCATCCAGACCAACCCCATAAAAACATAGAGGGAAGAACACCACACAATCCCTCCCAACAGAGGGCCACCCAACCACATAGATAGTAGCGAGTTGGTGGAGAAGGCTATAGAATCAATAGAGTGGTAATGAGGGGCCCAGAGGCCATCCAGACCAACCCCATTACAACATGGAAGAACACAACCTAATCCCCCCCTACAGAGCGCCATCCAGCTTCTCATAGACTCAAATGAATGAAGCAATCAATCTTGGCATCCTAGGGATGGAAGGGGTATACACCGACCCCCTTCCGACATGGAGGGAAGAACACTGTCCGATCCCTCCCGGCAGAGGGCCATGCTCACCGTGGGCCTGGGCAACCTGCCAGTGCCGGATGGGGGCGCTCTTGCCACTCAGCAGGGCCACGGGGAAGGAGACCACGTCCCCTGCGGCGAACACAGAAGGGACGTTCGTCTTCATGAACTGCGGGAAGAAGAGAAGAGAACGGGTCCAGAAAGGAAGGAAGGAAAGAAGGAAGGAAAGAAGGTCTTTCCTCAGTCTCCTCCTTACCAGGTCCACTTGGACGTTTCCGCCTTGGTCCAGCGCAATGGGCGTCCCTTGGAGGAAAGCAGAGTTTGGGACGACACCTGCGAGGCGGGAGGAAGGAAAACTTCAGGTCTCTTAGATTACCTCCCTTCCGGGGCAAACTGAGGTTGGACTAGATGCCCTTTGGGGGACTCTCCTTCTCACCCTTCTAAGCCCACTCACCGATTCCCACCACCACCACGTCCGCTGAGATCGCGTGCCCGCTGCCCAGGACAACATGGGTGACCTAGGAGGGAGGCATATCACAACAACAACACAACAATAGAATGATAATAATAATAATAATAATAATAATAATAATAATAATAATAATAATAATAATATCTTTTTGGGGAACGTCACTACGACTCCCGGAACCCCCCAGCAAAGTCTCCCATCTCACAATGAGGAGACCTTGAAAGAGGTTATGCCATTGTCCATCCATCCGGACCGGGTGCTTTGCCAGATCTCAACTCTTTAATCTCTGCATAATAACAACGATGTATTACCCGCCTCTCCTCTTTGTTCAAGACAATGTACTACTGGGCTAAAACAGAGAGAGGGAATGTCACTACAACTCCTGGAACCCCCCAGCAAGGTCCTCCATCTCACAATGACGAGATCTTGAAAGAGTTTATGCCATTGTCCATCCATCCGGACCAGGTGCTTTGCCAGATCTCAACTCTTTAACCTCCACCATAACAACAACAACAATGCTGTATTACCCGCCTCTCCTCTTTGTTCAAGACAATGTACAACTGGGCTAAAACAGAGAGAGGGAACGTCACTATGATTCCCGGAACCCCCCAGCAAGGTCTTCCATCTCACAATGAGAAGATCTTGAAAGAGGTTATGACATTGTTCATCCATCCGGACCAGGTGCTTTGCCAGATCTCAACTCTTTAACCTCCGCCATAATAACAACAACAATGTATTACCCGCCTCTCCTCTTTGCTCAAGACAATGTACAACTGGGCTAAAACAGAGAGAGAGTTGATGAACTCTCGTGGCTAAAACAGATGAACCCATAGTTAATATTTAAATTTAATTTAAATATTTATTTTAACAGTACCTTGCTGTTAATGCCTCAAATTGTTGCCTATCTGTAAGCCACCTTGAGTCCCCCTTGGGGTCGAGAAAGGTGGGATGTAAATTTAGTAAACAAACAATTAATAAGTAAATTATAAAAGGGAAATTATTAATTATTATTATTAAATTATGTATGTGTGTGTGGTTGGGGTGTCCACTTCCGTCGCACTCACCTTCCCTTCCTGGCCCTTGAGCTCTGCCACGTCCGCTTCCAGGTGGAATTCCACTCCTTGGCTTTGAAGCATCTGAAGGGAGGGAAAGGGAAATAAATGAAAGGAAAGAGGAGGAAGGGGTCACCCAATGGCCATCTGTCCGGAGGGATCGAAATGTGTCCCCCTGCCTGGCAGAAGGGGCAATAGACTGCATATGGCCCTCTTTGAGGGAGGGTCCCTTTGGACTCTTTTGAGATCTCTCAACCTCTCAATCTTATCATATGGTCATCTTGGACTTTGGCTGGAGTGCCGTCTGTCAGGAGAGGTTTGATGGTGTCTAATAATAATAATAATAATAATAATAATAATAATAATAATAATAATAATCAGCCACTCTGAGTCCTCCCTCAGGGGTTGAGAAGGGCAGGGTAAAAATGTTGTAAATAATAAATAATAATAAATTAATAATAATACAGACTAATGATAAATGAATAATAATGATAAAAATAGATATTATTAATAATAGTCAATAATAATAAATGGATAATAAATAATAATACATTAAATAACAATAAATTAATGATAATAAATAAAAATAATTATACATTAATAATAAAATAAATTAATCATGATAATGTGAACAATAATAAATCGATAGTGATAAAATAAATAAATACTAAATTGATGATAATTATAAAACTAATAATAATAATAAATTAAGAATGAAAATGTGAATAATAATAAATTTATAATGATAATAAAATTAATAATACATTAAGAATGATAACATGACTAATAGATGATAATATAATAAATAATAAATTGATAGTAATGATAAATAAAATAATAATAAATAATGATAATAATATTACTAATAATATTGCTAATAATAATATTAATAGCATTAATAGTTGATTTATGATAATAGCAATAATAATAATAATAATAATAATAATAATAATAATAATAATAATATCTCATGGGGTCGCCTACCTTCATGGCCACCTGTCCCACCTGGCCACCCAGCACCGTGTGGTATGGAAGGTGGCCCCTCTCCACCACCTGGATGCTGGACGCCTTCCCGGCCAGACTGGACGCCAGCTCCATCCCTGCAGGGGGGGGGCGAGGGAGAGAGATGGGTGACTTTTGACCCACTGCTCCCCCCTGGACCCTCCCCTTGACCCCTATCCATTTACCAATGAAGGAGCCCCCCACGATGGCCACCTTCCTCCCCGTGGCCAGGCGCAGGATCCGGGCCGCGTCCTCCGGGGTCAGCAGGGTGCAGATGCCCTCCAGGTCACAACCAGGGCAACGGAGGAGGCGAGGCCTGCAGATGGAGCATTGTTACAACTAGTATTATTATTACTACTACTACTACTATTATTATTTTTACTATAACTATTACTATCAAAATTAGTGCTATTAGTATTGGTGTTATTAGTTGTTGTTGTTGTTCATTCATTCATTCAGTCGTCTCCGACTCTTCGTGACCTCATGGACCAGCCCACGCCAGAGCTCCCTGTCGGCCG